>SRPP01000076.1:0-71389 GCA_018360055.1 Claviceps monticola
TGCTGTTAGGGCTACAGCAGGTTATACAGCCAAATCATAACAGAAGTGGGCGGACGTGGTCCGTGCACCGTTGCCGAGAAAATTGTGTAAAGGAGAGAGTTGTTACATATACTGAGTAGGGCTCCATTTTCACTGTAGGGTTGTAAATCGCGACTGTACATATATGTCCATACCTACTCTGTACAGTAAAGATACATGTATGTACGGAGTATGTACTGTACATACGGTACGGAGCACAGAAGTTAGAATGGGCGCAAAAACTTGTGGAATTGTTTCCCCTTCGATCGGTCATGCCTTACACTCGTCATCGAGTACTGTAACTACCCCGCATCGGCGGCCTCGTGCGAAAGAATAAGATCCCGACGCTTTACGGTCCATGTGCCTAATAAAGCCTTGGCCTTGTGCCCGATGCACCGGGGATTCCGGAGAGAGGTTGCAAAGTTAGGACTACTGGCTTGAAGCTTGTCTTAAGATGTATGGTTTGCTGGTGAAGAGATTGCGGTTTCCTAGGCCGGTCGGAAGGGCGGCAAGTTCCATTCATGTCGTAGATTTTATCATTTTATGCCTAGAACCTGACCTAGAAGTGCTAGAACCTAGAAGATATTGATGAATAGGCATTCGGATCAGTCTCAGAGAAACTGTAACTAACTTTCTTTTTACTTACTCTCTTTTACTCTAGGTAGTAATCCCATCCCGCAAGAGGAGTATGCCACAATTGTACTGTACATACATACATACGTTTGAGCCGATTCGCTCCGATTCATGCATCTGGTATATGCACACATCTGTGAAAGTACAGTTCAAATGGGGGCTATTCCATGTGCTGAACTTGATTTGATGATGATAATAATCCTGCATTCGTGTACGGTGTGTATCACCCGGTGCTTTTTTTTTTTTTTTTGGACGTGTTGACAACGAATCCCCAAACTAAGCCACACTATGGTCTGTACCTACACTGGCCCGACAGTCGACTCCTTGATAATGAACCCTGACCTGCCTTGTTTTCTCATGGCGGTCGTCGCGTTCAGTCAACTAATTCGTCTAGATACTTCAGACTTGCGATCCGCACAGCAGGCATGTGAGTATATTCTGGCACATTGGAGTGGAAGTGGCCCATCCACCAGTCTGGCCCAGCTGCCAGAAGCACACAAGCGGTGAGTCTGGGGCTGCGCCCGGTGAAGTTTGAAAAGTTTCGGAGAGGAACATACTATACCATCCCATTCCATCGTGACACGGTGAAGGGAGAAGGGAGATGGGAGGTTTAGGGTGGATGCTGACGCTGTGGACGAGTGCGTACGTATATACTACAGACGTCAAGGGCCGTTGCGCGCCGTGCGGGGGACATGTAAAATTAGGGATCACGAGGCGTATCAGTGGCCAACGAACGTGAAAGTGAACAACAATGACTTAAAAATCGAAAGAAATGCCAGAGGATCATCGTGCAGTAGAAGTCCGGAAGGTGTACAGTGTACACCGATTGCACGTCCCAATGCGATTGTTGTATCTAAATGTTAAATGCAATTGCTACGCTATGTAAATGGAAGTGTGATGACTCTATCAAATATCTTGGTATGCGACGTTCCTTGTGTTGAAGCCCATCCAGCCCCCAAGTCCAATATGTTCGTAATGGCTTATAAGTTATTCACCTCGCCCAGGTATAGGTATTCAGATTTCTGAATCTGGTCCGTCCAGTCTTCTTCCACAGCATGGATTTCTTGCTTGGCCATACTCTTGTTGCTTTACCGCGAGAATCTTTCATCTTTCGGTGTTTGTGTTTGTGATTTGTCTGCGCGAAAGCTCACCAAGCGAGGCCGAACCAGGGCCATTCCATTGCCTAGTTGCCATCGGGCGCGGCATGCCGTGTTCACGCCAAGTCATCATGTGCCTTTTTGCGTGCTTTCGATAGGAATCCCCTGCGGCACCTTGTACCCGGCGCGGCGCATCTCTTCCGCCTGACCGCTTCCGCTTGCCCCCAGACAATGCCCATCCCCGTCAAGATTCTCGTGAGGCAAGTTCTCTGGTCAGGAGTGTTAGGTTGTTTTTCGCTCGTCTACTTGAGCTTCAATTCAAAGTGAAACAACATGAATTGTGCAAACTAACGTCGCTCTCACACCGGCGAATCCGACCTGTGGAGTGACCCAGCGATCGACTCACTTTCCTCACACAGCCCCGTCCGGCTATGGGCCGTCCCGTAGACAGTCACCTCCTCCTTACAATCCTGTATCGTTGGTAGGGTGACTCCCGAGCACAGCTGTGGTTTGGATGACTTGGATCTGGGGAGAGGCGTCATGCTCTGAGAGTTGGAGCGATCACCTCCGAATGTCCGTGGCCAGATGCGGATGAGAATGAGGCGCATCGTCGGCAGCGATGTGCAGATGAAGCCGGTGCAAATCTCAGTGGAAGACCACCAGACGACGCTCCATTCATCCCAGGTCGGGTTGGTGGAATTGTAGTACGTCTTCATGGAGCCGAGCCGCAGGATGGATATAACAGTGACGCTGAGGAGGGTGTCAGTACGCAAGTCTCCGCAATATGAAGGAAAGGGGGAGTATACAATTCAAAGGGGAACGTACACGCCTCCCGTCAAGAACATGAGGATGATGCCAATCTTCTTCTTAATGTGCAAGTTCAACTTGCCGATCTGCGTGAGCGGCAGGGCAATGAGCCACAGATCCGACACGACACTCAAGGTAGCAAACGACCAACCGGCCGCATTCAAGTTCAAGCAATGTCCTTGCGCAAAAGGACGACGCTCGAGATCGAATCTCTGCCATTGGTAATTGGTAGGCATGCACGAGAACATCAGACCTAGGAAGAAGCACACAGCGCTGACGATGTGGAAAACCGCCGTCACCCAGAGGAGGCGACGAATGGTGGCGCCGGGAAAGATGTTGAGGTAGAAGAAGCACAGACTTAGTTTGATCTGCGCGATGAGGACGATGTACAGCACGGAGAGGATTAACCAGAGGATGGCAAAGAGTTTAATGTCGTCATCGGATACGCCCCATATGTCGGTGCCGAGGCCGTGTTTGGTGATGCCAAAGACAACAAGGCCGACGAGGGTGCCGCCGGTCGGAAGGGCGCTCATGATAGTCCAATCGTCCTTGTCGAGGCGCTGCTTTGAAGTGAGGAATCTCTTGAAGAGAATGCGAGATACGATGCAGAAGAAGGTGACGATACTGAGGACGTAGGTAATGACGTTGAGTTTGACTCCATGGTCTCGGGCGGGAACCTTGCAGGCAACATGGGAGTATTTCCGACTATCTGAAGAAGCAGGCGTGGTTAGCTTTTGTGACTCTCTTGAGTAAATGAAGCCCAATCATCTAGATGTGGTATGATTCAATTCACATACAGATAGCCTCTGGTTCCGAACAAGTGTTTCGAATGCTCTGGTTCAGCATTTCCAGAGTCTCGGCCTTGCAAATGCAGGTGAGATCCTTTAAGGAACATATTGCCGAAATGACGTCTTTCTATATAATATATTGCGCTGTCAGACAAGTCTCTCAATGTTTTGCATCTACACTACATGTATGGGGGAGGAGGCAACTTACGGCACAGGAAGGCAACATTGCCACGCTCTTATCGACGTCCATCGTGGCCTACAATCCTCGATCTTCGCCGCAACCTATGTCGTCACGGATAGAAATCCGAACAGGCAAAAGGAAAGGCGTGATGATCGAACACGAATGCAACGCAACGCTGCAAGGTGCAAAAGGAAAATGAAGAGAAGGATTCACAATAGGTGACACAATGGAATATGGGACAAGTAACGAATATAAGAAGTAGCAATGCTCGCAAGACGACAGACAAAGCACAACACACGGCTTGACCGAATGAAAATGCGAGCCATACAAGAATAAGATGACGGGAGGACTACATGGATAAGTGTATTCGATGAACAGGACCGGGGGGGGAAGGGGGATATTTGAAGAGGCGAAGCTAGGGAAACTAATAACGGGCGGCGCACGGAGGCCCTTTGGCATGTTTCGCACAACTCCGGCAAACACAAACGTTTTTTTCATCACCGCTGGTGTCTTGTCGACCTCGCCTCCTCGCCTCCGAGCCTCCTCGCCTCCGAGCCTTAATTTGTTTTAGCGCACACACTACGAAGCTACGAAGCTGGCGGACCAGTTTTTTCTCTCCGCCGCGGTTGGCCAGCAATGAGCATGGGGAACAGAGTTTAGACTATGTGGAGGATGCCGTGGCTCGCCTACCAATTCGTCGGGCTGGCTTTGCGTCAAATAGCCCAGGTGAGGTCGCGGGGCCCTGGCGGCGAGACTTGAGAGGGAATCAGGGGTTTCAACAAGGGTAGTGAGAGAGTCTCAGAGAGAGCCTGAGAGGATAGGGAGATGGGGAGATGGGGAGATGGGTCGAGGAAATTGGAATGAAGGGAAGTTGAAAAGAGAAGTGTGTGGCAGTCTTAGAAATTTTGTGGAACAAAGACGTTCAACGTCGGCACATGGATGATGGGAAGACATGCCGATGCCAGATTAGTGGCGGAAGAAGAGTGTTCACTGTTGGGATTCATCATTCATCAGATGCAGATTCGGCGCACTGTACGGAGTACGATATGTACCTCGACACATGTCGGGATTCGGGAGTCGGAACTCGTGTCATCGCATGTGCTGCAGGAACAGTGACAGGAACAGTGACAGGAACAGTGACAGGAACAGTGACAGGAACAGTGACAGGGACAGTGACAGGAACAGTGACAGGGACAGGGGGCGGGAGGAATGCCATCATCGATTTGGTCCGGAGAAGAATCCATCCCTGGCTCTGGCCCTGCTGACGGCTCGATGCCGACCTAGGAAGGAGCGCCCCCGCGTGAAGGAGGAAGGACGAGAGCTATGTACATATATACATATGAATACATATAAATACATATGAATACATATGAATACATATGAATACATATGAATGGGGCTCTACGGAGCATGTATACTAAGTTTACTGTATGTACGGAGTACTTACGGAGTACTATGAGCACATTTAGGCACCTTTGCGCAGAGGCCGCCGTCTCGCAGAGGGCGCTGTTAGTGATGAGCCTGGGAGCCACGCCAAAAAGGTAAGAGAGCCTTGGAGAAGACGGGCCGTTTGTGCTCGGATCACGAAGGCGTAGTTACACACGTGCACGGGCCGCGGATGGCTTGCTAGATACTCTGTAGCTCTCGTCGATTTGTTTTATTTAGCTCTTCGCCTATTTGTCTCATGTCCAGGCCTCGGCCATCAATGGCGCACATGCATTCCCTCCCTCCTGAGTTGCAGAGCCTCCTGCAGTCCAGCCCGGGCTTGGCTACAAGGGGAAGAGCTTACCAGTCTGTCGGGTCAAACATAACTATCAAACACCTCTCTCAACTATCTCTCCATCAACACCACGCCAGCGCTACAAACGCCCACGTGTGACGTCTGCGCTCCCGGGACGGTCCAGACTCGCTTGCGAGCTTGTACACAAATAAACAGAAACGTGCGTGTTGAAAACAAAAAAAAAAAAAAAAAAAAAAAAAAAAACGAAATTCACGCCATGGCTATTCAAGACCGCTCGTCCTCCGTTTCCATCAAATGCGACGGCAGCAACGCCGTCGTGAGCACACAGCCCAGAGACATCCCCCCCGCAAGATACAACACGGCATTTATATCCCCGTTGCCGTCCGGTTCCGTCGCATTTCCATACAGATGCTGCGCCACAAGCGGACTCACGATGCCGAATAAACGGCCCCAGAAGCTAGCCACGCCGCATGCCGTGCCCCGGACCGGCGCCGGGAACGCCTCAGGTGTCCATCCATACAGCACCGCGTTGAACATGGACTGGAAGAAGTACTCTAGCGCAAAGAGGCCCTCCCTCTTGGCGATGCTGTCGGCCCTGGAGAGCAGTATGATGGACATGCCCATGAGACCCGATGAGAGCACCATAGTCCACTGGCGGCCTATAGCGGGGATGCGCCCGACAAATGCCCCGAGTAGGACGCCCACCATCCCGGGCGCGTACGTGTAGATGTAGGCAGCGTAAGTGAAGGAGAGACTGACATGTGCGGCGCCGTTTTTGAGAGCGAGGATTCTCGGGAGGTAGAAGCCTATAGTAGTGAACTCGTCAGCGGGCAGTCAATGATGAAAACGGCGTGCAAATGAAAGTCACATCACAAGGAGAGCATACCGGCTACCGTGAAGCCTGAAAAATCGAGAATGTACGTGAGCCAGACCAAAAGAGTGAGGCGCGTCATTTGCCATCCCCGAAACAGCATCTTATACCGTCTGAGCCACCGCCAGAATTTAGAAGAGTTTGCCTCAAAAGACATCTTCATTGTCGACTTCTTCCGGCCCGCCATGAGCGAGTCGGAAGACGACGCCATGCCCTCGCTTCTGCTGCTGTTGCTTCTGCTGATGTCTGCATCCTGGCCTAGCGACTGAAGGTCTTCCAGCATCAGGAGGCACTGCTGCTTATTGACCTCGGCCATGTGCTGCATGACCTCGAGGGCTTTGACATCCTGGCCCTTAGACAGGAGATACTTGGGGGTTTCGCGGAACGTGAAGACGGCGAAGCGCAGGAAAAATACGACAAAGGAGAGCGCCCCCAGCGTGTAGAGCAGGTATCGCCAGCCCATGTTATCGCCTCGCTCGCAGCATTGCACGCCGGAGCTGACATTTCGGCACGACGGGAGCGCGTTTTTCTCCGAGAAGTTGGGCGAGCAGGAGTAGACGGGGATAAAGCCGAAGGCTATGGCGCTGCAAACGACGACGCCGAGGGGCTGGAAGACGGATAGACAGGCGACCAAGAAGCGGCGGTTCTAAAAAAAAAAAGGAAAAAAGAGAAATTAGACACAAATGCAAATGCAAATGCAAAGAAAATGGTAAGAAGCACGCGCGAGTAAGATGGCTTTCGTAGCTTTTTTTTACCTGAGGAATAAACTCGAGCAAGATGGCGCTATCGACAGGGACGTTTCCGCCGACACCAAATCCAACAAACGCGGTAATGACCAACAACGTCGAGTAATTATTAGAGAAGCCGAGGCATAGCCCGAACGCGCTCGTGATGAGACATGTCAGGTTAAATGCCCATCGCCGACCTATTCCATATCAGCACTTCCCCTTCTCACGGAGCATGCCATCACAAGTTGAAGATCAGAAGCCAAAGTTAGAGGACACGCAATGACTAACCAACAACATCCGACATCAGCCCCCAGAAGATGGCCCCGGCCGTCAGTCCCGCGCTGAAACTGGTAGATATCCTCCCCGACTGTCCATCGCGAAACCCCATCTCCTGCTGCAAAGGACTGAGAACGAGTCCAAAGGCCTGCGCCCAGAGCAGATCGAGGAAATAGCCAAAGCCACAGAGTACCCAGATATACCACTGGTAGCGGCCCATACCCTGCCGATCAATCTCACGGTTGAAAAGGTGGCATTTCTTCTCGTAGAGCGACAGGCCGCTCAAGCTGGCGACATCTATAATCGCCCGTCGGCCATGTTCCTGGTCGCTGCATGTCGTCACTGGATGGTGTTCTTGGAGAGGGACCTCGGCAGGTCGCGCCATGGAATCGTCGACGACGGGAAATTTCATGAAACAGACGCCGTCACGCAGACGCAGGAAGGGTTGGCGGCGAAGAAGACGATGACCCAAGTTGTGTAGTATACCTTCTCGATGATAAGCTTGGTCAAGGTGCTGGTGGCAATGAGCCAGGTCGAGCACCAACTTCCAAGCAGATGATACCCGCGTTGTCGCTCGAAGGTCTGACAGTTGCTACAATGGGAAAGTTTCATGGAATGACAGTGCCCCGTCAAAGTACATGGCATCATGCCTGATTTTGTTTTTATTTACATACATACCCTACCGCTGACCCGACCGAGCATTTTCCCTCTCTCTCTCCCCCCCCCCCCCTTTTCCCTATCACACTTTCCTGAGGGGGGTTTTTTTTTTTCGATGATTCGTGCTATCCAGCGCGGCGCTGCACGGCGCGTCGGTCCTCGACTCACAGTAGGCTCCAATTGGCTGGGCGTCCATTTGCGCCGTTTGCGGTCTCCATGCATTATCTAACATCTTACATCTTGGCTTGGCTAGTGCCCAAAGGGGGAAAGAAGCCAATGACGAAGAATGACGTCTCAGACGTCAGATGCTTGCAGGGCATGCACGGACGTGTTGCTCTGGGAGCATGGAAACAAGGTTTTTGGCATGTTGTGAATGTCGTGTGAAGAAGTAAAAGTTGAAGACTTGTTTCTTGGTTTGCGATTCACACAATGCTGGGTTTGAAACAAGGGCCATGGGATGATGGATGGATCTGGCGGGGAGTTCGGCAGCGTGCCGATCTATGTACGACATTGGTGCAACTCATCAGCCTGCAAGGAACAGCTAAGCCTAGCCTTTTTTAGGAGGTACGTATGTAGTACTGCTGTTGTTGCGGGACGTCAGCGGCGACTCGCGAGACTCATTGGCGGAAACACTCGAGAGAACGCGCGTTATTGTCCAATACCTTATCGCGATTCGCCCGATGCATTAATTTCCATTCCATTGGTACCCCGCCAATTACGGAGCACGTACATATTACAATTTACCTACGCGGCTCCTCGCTGTTTCCGCTGTTTCCGACTGCGAGATTTCACGGTGTGCGGAGTACATATGTATGTATGTACTCCGTACCTCGACGCCGAGGCGGGGTAAAGACTGGGGAACACACACCATGTTCCGCTCATGTTACGGAGTATGTATACGGAGTATGTATACGGAGTACGGAGTAGTGGGATCCGATTATCCGAGGGGACACATTCTGGTCTCAGAGATTTTGGCCATCGCGCTTTATTGTACGTGAGTAAATACTTCACAGTGCACACTATAACAAGTCCATGATCCAATCTTTCGGTCCCACGTCCCACAGATATCACACGAGAGCTTCCCCATCGCTACCGCCTCCCCCGAAGTCATTGCAGCTGAACGTCTCCAACATCCTGACCCCGAGGCTTCCAGCTGCTTCCCTAGCAGCATCGGGCATAGTTCGAATTGTGGCAGTTCGAATTGCTCTTGCGATCACCATCACAGTCAGTCCTGTTTCGAATGAAGTAGACGGCGAGAGAGAACTAATAAATGCAAAAAGAAGAAAAAGAAATAGGGAAAAATAGGGAAAAAGAGGAAGAAGATATCTTACAGAGCAGGTAGATCCCGATTGGCAAACTCCGCAGGACGCGGTGCAGCATCTGCCAGCGGCGACGGGGGTAGCCACAGCAATCATGCTGACGACGAGGGTGACGAGAGTAGAGATCTGCATGGTGAAATAGATTGACTGAATCGGGTTGAGCTGGTTGTGTTGTTTGTTTGTGCTTGCTGAGATGTCTGGATATTTGATCAATTCGAGGTGCCCAACGAGAGGCTTTATACTTGAGAGTATCGGCTTTTCACACATCGAGCAAATACGACTTCACTCGAGTCTCGAACAATTCCCATCGTTGAGGCTTTGAGGCTGTTTCATCTCCTAATTCTCGGCTTTCCTTTCCTTTCGACTCCGCGCGATATGTTCAACGGAGCATCATGCCCTCCGGATATCATGCAAGCGAAGTACTGCAGGGAGTGGCATGCTATGGGCATGCAACTGAATCCTACGCGGGGCTGTAGCCTCGTCCCGCCCCGCGTGACAGCCGTTATACATAGCCGGTTTACTCGAAGGATCAGCTCTAGAAACTCTAACAGTCCCTCGCCGGCTCCGCGGATAGATGATCCGACGATGTAGACAAATGCATGTATTGGACCACCGCTTATCTCGGCGCATCCAAACCGAATCCTCGTCAACTCATCAACTGACAACGCAGAATGCCACCTCCCGCAAGATCCATCTACCAAAGAACGTCCACGGAAACCATGAGAAATGCTCCAACATGCCAAGCCTCGTATCTCTTCAGATGTAACGCGTGTCCCAAGTGTCAGAAGTGCTAAGCCACCCAAAATATAACTCGATGTCTTTGCAAATCATCTGCCGCTGCAGTCACTGAGTCAGAGTCCCAGCCGAAAAGAACACATCGGGAAAGATACACATGAAGACATGCACATGCCCAAATCTTGGCTGCGCCGGTATGTGACATCTGTAAATTTTATAAACCAATGGAGCAAAAGCGTCGTTCTCATACGACCCTAGCCCGTCAGTAAAGCTCGGGGGATCCTGTCCCATCTCCCATAGGAATCTCGCGAGCGCTGGAGTAGTTGGCTCAACGGCCGCTGACGACCCGCGAATTCCCATTGTTGTATGGCATTCTCTTGTGCCATGTTACACTGTTTTGCTCTTTATGAGCTGCGCGATCAATAGCTTACTCTCTTATTATGTGATCGGAGCCAACATGCAACCGCTGATGTCCGATATATTCAGCTTCAAGAGACCTCTGTCCAAAGTACATACAAAGTATATCAACACAATAAGAAAATATAGCTCACGCCCGCCATAGCCACTTTTAGAATTCCTCTGGCTCCAAGCTCTGATCCACCATATCCATCTTCGTCTTCCACCGCTGCCCGCACTTCTGAAAGTCAAAATGCTCCGCAGAATGCTGCGAATAAGACTTGTGTAGCATTTCGTGGAGGTCCAGTCCTCGCTCTTGCACAAAATACACGCTTCGTATGCCCTTTTCCCAAAGACGCTCGCTCGGGCCTCCTCTCTGTGAATGGCGCAGATCTGAAATGCTTGGAAATATAGCCGAACGTGGAGAGCCGTGGCGGATTCGGGAAACTCCGCATCTAAGAGCTTCAAGTATTGGTGGCAGAGTGCAAGACTATTCCCTGGGTTCGATTGTATTAGTAGCGAGGTAGCAATTTGGGCATCAACCCTCTTGCATCCTTTCACGTCGCCTGTCACTGGCTCGACGGTCAGCGGCGGGGAGGCTGCAGAAGGCACAAGTGCAGTCAGACCCGAACTTCTTTTTCAAATAGGAACGTCGCTCCGTATAATCGTGGTATTTGAAGGAAATTCCGCATCTAGGAGCTGCAGGAGAGAGCGGCAGTATGCGAGATTCACCTCTGGCCGTATCATCAGTCGTAATGGATTGGCAATCTCGCGGCCGTGCTTTGCCATTTTGGCTCGTCGGTCATCGCTGGCTCGGATGTCGGCAGCGGGGAGGATGCACAGTTCACAGGCACAGTCAAATCGGATATTTTCTTTTCAAATACTGACGCCGCTCCGTGGAACTGTAGAAGAGATCACAATACGGAATCGTCATTTCTTCGCCGGCCGCAATATCGTAGGTGGCATGCATGGTCTCGTGCTTCGCCTCGTGGTTCCAGTTATGTCGGCAATTTGGCCGACAAGCATGATTGATGGGGCAGAGTGTGGGATAGATTCCGCTGCTGGAGGACAAGCGTTCGCCACAAGTAAGGGCATTGGTCTGAACGATGCCGGCCAAAAGAGGCGTTTTTTCTCCTTGATATCTGTTGTTCAGGCCGAGGAACTATCTGACTTCCTCTTCGGACAGTTGCCGGAGCTGAGCCTCGATGTCATTCTCCATCGCAGTTGTGGAATGGCTAGCAACAACAACAAGAGGCTTCTCAACGAGAAGTTTGGTGCCCTTTGGAATACAAATACGGGCTATCAGACCTCTTCCCTTGCCGGACAATTTTTCAATGTCATGTAGTGGTACGTCAATCGATGAAGAGTCGATGCCGATTGGACTCTTGACTACGTCCGGCTATAATTTCCACACAAGTGAGCGACAACTCACAATACATGAAGATATCCCAGCGCCGATGGATTCGACTCACCTGCTCGTATGAGCATGGAACCACGTCAAAGACCATATTGATACCCATTTTAACTCGTTCTTCTTATTCGTCGGCTTTGTGGGAGTGCTTTCGTAGATAAGAAAGCCAGGACGGAAGTCTTACGATCCCAAGAAACAACGTTGACGGGAACGCGTTCAATTTATGCGCGTGGTACGGACACTGTGCCAAAACGACAAGCTACCGCAAATTGCGAATCGGAGCCCTACACAGTATGATTCGTTTGCTTCTCGGGGTACCTATTGAAGTGTAGGCCGTTTGCGTTTGCATTTGCGTTTGCACTTGATTTTCAAGGCGTCAAGGCCCCATTTCGCAAATAGCCATCCCTTTGCTGATACATACTGTCCTGAGCACAACGTTGTCATTCGTCACCAAAACAACTCGCTGATATCGAGATGACCCAGAGACTTCAACGGACTGGGAGACGCAGTTCCCGGCTGGGTTCGTTGAGCATGCGCCTTCGCTTAGACGGGGTATCCAGGCAATCTTGGCACTGCGCCTTCATAGCTGCCAGTCAATGGGCATCGCAGAAGAGTAAGCCCGATGTGGCATGTCGTGCCCCTATTTCACCATTACCGGTATGCACTGCTTACGATGAAATCTGACCTCTGCATTCTATGTTAGCGTCCTATGCCGATAAACAATGAAGATCGTGGTTACAAGCAGTCCAAGATATCATGGATGTAGCTGTATAACTTAGCCTGGTTATGGTCTTGAAAGATCGAGTGCCCAAAATGTTGTAACGGCATATGTACTAGAACAGGCGCTTTGCCAAAAGTTCTGTTGCCACACTTTACTCTTCCCGATACGTAACTGAGAGTCTACCGTGGTGCAGACGTCATCCATCCATCCCACTTCATGTGGCATGCTTTATATGATGGAGAAAAGAGAAAAGAAAAAAGGGAAGAAGCGGTGGTGTCCAAAATATGCATGCACTCGTGCAAGTCAGAGTCTTCGGTGGCAATCCGATAGGTTGGAACAGTGCGATCTGAGCAACGCACAACGCAGGTGCAGATATTGTACAGCATAAAGAGAGTTCTAAGCACAATATGTAGTACTGGCCAGTCGGCTGCGCCATCGTCCGTCTCTTATGTGTAACAGAAGCCGTTGCCGCGCTTGTGGCCCCTTTCCAGAAGGGACAGAGCAGCTCTCCGGCGCGAACTCGGTTCTCGCTCTCCACCAGAAACAAACCTACCAGACTGAAAAAGGACAAAACAGCACAGCGCGAACAAGATCAAGACACAAAAATTGCATTCATCTCTTCTGTCTCATGACGTGGTATCAAAAAAGAAAGGGCCGCCCTACCTACCTACCTAGAGAGATCATCTTCATACTCGTACAAAATCGCACCGCTGGCACAAACAGCGCAGTGATACATGATGGCAGTAAACGTAAAGGTTTTAGACACGAGAAGAATAGTTGATAAGAAAAGAGAGAAAGCAAAAAGAATAAACATCTCTCGCAGTTTGCGGGAAGACGTGTACATGTCGCGGCGCCCGCCAATACCCCCTTCTTCCATGGGGCTCGTCGCGTGTACCTAGCATGCTGCACTGAGAGAAGATACCATATCGCATTTGACAAGTCGTCTATGTGCCTGGAACGCCTATCCGTGCTGCAAAACGATTACAACGATTACAAGAAAGTGAAGCAAGAAGTATAAGAAGAAGAGGAGGAATGCGTCAGAGAGTCATGTCCCTCCCTGAACACAAATCTCTTCTGAGAAAGGAGATGCAAATAAGTGTAACTAAAAAGTATAATTAAGAGTTGGAAAGAGTAAGTTGTGTTTAGCCGTCGCGTTTCTTCGTCGGAGGGAGTTGTAAAGTTTGTTCGTCGTAAGCGTTCATCGTGTACTCCTTACGCAGGACCCCTATTCTTCTTCTTATGTACTGGCATTCTTAACTGCAATCGTCGTAGTTGGGATGTACGGCTTCTCTCTTGTGGTCGCGATCTGCACTGACCTCAGATCAACTCACTCAGGCCGCATCTACTGTTTTTTTTTTCGTCGAGCCTGAATCAATTGCCGTGCCGTCGTCGGGCTAGATTGTGTTGATCTCTTAGAGTGCCATGCATCTCTTGTAGTTGCGGCTAGTCCATTGATCGCAGTTGAAGGATACCTGTCTAGGTCCGTCCCATGCACTGTGGTCCCTACATCATCTGTGCAGTCGGTGCCCCTAAGCTGTTCTGTCCGAGTCCATCCCGCAGCGCATCCTGAAGCTCCGCGATTTGCGCCATCATGGCCAGTGAATGCTGCGACTGTTGTTCTAGTTCCGCTTTGAGCTTCTCATTCGCCTCGCGTGCCCGTTTAATCTCGCCTCGTAGCTCCGCAATTTCGTCGCTTTGTCCACTCCATCGGCGCTTGCGCTTCACGCCCGACTTTTCGCTTTCGTTGTCCTCAGGAGTCGTGACCCAGTCCGCGGCAGTGACGACGGCGGCGGCGGCGGCGACTGGTAGTTGGGGTGGCGGCGGCGGTGGTGGTGGTGGTGGTGGTGGTGGTGTGATTCCTCCTCCTTCACTATTTGTGTGCACTCTGCGCAAATGTTCGTTCAAATTTTCTTGTCTCGAAAAGCCTTTGCCGGTGTGTCGCTTACAGTTCGGGTGAGGACAGTTGACGGTGTTCTTTGGTCCACCGTGCTTGCCATGCACTTCGCGCTCGTGTCTCAGCAGACCGCCTGAGTACGTGAAGCCCGGCAGGTTTTCGCATCCTGCCGCAGGGCACCGGTACGGCCGCTCGTGTTTGTCCATATGCTTACTGTTCGGGTGAACGGTTAGTTGCTTTTTTTCTTGGCTTTCTTTGTTTCTTTTCATGGATTTAGATAACAAGAACAGATCTGCGACAGCGCAACTTACTTCCATTCGCACTTGCGTGAGAACGTACGCACATCCTCCTTGCAATCCTCCAATGGGCAGTGAAACTTGCCGTCTGCCTGTTTGACAACGTCGCGGTCGGGTTTAGCGATTGTCTTGATGCGCATGGACGCAGGCGATCCCGTACCGGGAGAAGGCTCCTTGCACTCGGAAATCGGGTCGGTTGGTAGTAACGGCGCATGTAGAGCATCTGGTATCGGTGACGGGAACTTGGCATCCAAGTCCAGCGGCGCAGAGTCCTGGACGGTGCATTCATCCTCGCCAACCATGATTCCCCGTTCATCTCCTATCCTATCATCCCCTATGCGATCGTCTTCTAGGAGAGCTGCATCGGCCGTGTAGTGGCTTAGATGCGCTGCCACCTCGGAGTCTGTGTATCGTTGATCGACGCCATGGTCTTCGTCGTGTTCCTCGCCTAGGGAGGGATAGGCACCCTCATGCATGAAGGACCTGGGCTCATAGGCGACACTCATGATGGCGAGTGCTCGGTATGCTGCCGGCGAGGTCGCTCTGAGGCGGCGCGACAAAACCCTCCGGGGCAAGGGAGGTGGCAGAAGTCGACCGCGAGTGCTGAGAAGCAGAGGCGCCGGACGCGCGAGGCGTGCGTTCGCGTCGTCAGCGGCGCAAGGGCGACCGCGCAACTGTGTCGCAGCGGGCGTCGGCGCTGGTGTCACCGATGCTAATGCTGATGCCGATGCGAAAGCAGATTGTGTGTCTCTCGACGCAAGCGAGTAAGCGCGGGCAGCGTCGAGAGGTGGTGTTTTGCTGGCCTGAAAATTATGGTATGAAAAAGGAGTTAAACCGTCCATGCCCCGAGTTTAGCCAAGGCTTGTGGACTTCCTGTGAAGGATCACGTGATGAGGGGGCCAGTCGTTGTGTCACTGGTTCAGTCGAGGTATCTGTGAGCTGCTTGGAACCAACATTCTCTGACTTGCTTCATCATGAGAGGCTTTGATGCTGTTGCTGCTTTCAGTGCTGCTCCCTTCTCTCGCAGTATTATCAGACCGGCTAGTCCAAGCTATGTTATAGTCGCCAGATCCCGTCAGACCGTCAGGCGTGTATGTACTCAGGGTTACTTCGTCCAGTTCTGTTCACGACGAATTCTGACTCATGAGTCACTGGACGTGACTGGACGTGTCGACTCAGCCAAGGCTGCAACTTCGACATCCATGCCCGCGATGCAAGGAAACGCTGCCATCCTTCCATCAGGTTCAAGGCATCGTCTAATAATCCTAAATTGACGGTCAGTAAAGCCAGTGCCACCGCCTCTTGAGTTCTGCTCCCCCTACGACGAGCAGTGCGCAACGTGGCATGAGAGGAGCAAAGCAAAGCAGCTCAGCACCGGAGTCATGCCTGTGCATGCTACATACCATAAAGTCAGCGCCCAAACTCCGTCCGAAGAGACACCGACTGTCTCCCAACTCTATGATCCTGCGAGCTTAGCTTCTACTGTTTGTTATCCTGGATCACACGTGTTGTCGGCGATATTCAGCTCTGTCAAGCATTGTGCGGCTTAGTCTCCGAACGGCGACACACTTCAGGTTTTGTGCGTCTGACGTTATGTCGTCCAAGGGCGCCATGTTCTTCATCGTGTTGTCAGATGCGAAAACAATGTCCATGGTGGCCTGACTCGGTTCGTTCGGCTTTCGGTAGCTAGCTGGCCAGACACGGCGGCGTTTCATATCAGGACTTCTGGGGCTGGTCCTTGCCTGGTAACTAGATTGCCGATATGAAGCATACCGTACTAGACGACGCTTTGATCTCACGGCATAGGTTAGGGATGAGTGATACGTAGAGCCCTGCCTGGAAGAGTGCAGCCCTTGGTCGTGGAAGCATCTAACATTGCATAATACATTCTACACTAGCCATCCTCGTCGCGATCGAGGAAATTTTGCTCATCCACTCTATGCTAGTGCTAGAGCCCGGTCAGGCAATGTATCATGCAGCATTACGCAAGATGGCAGCAGCACGACTTCATTACCAATCAAGGACACGGTGACACAATAGCCTCAAAGATGCCCCTCCACCCCCGCCACGTCATGCGGCGTGAGCGAGACGTCGACCGACAGCTCATAAATCGTAAGCTGCGCTATGTAAATGACCAGCCACCAGTATCTACAGAACAACAAGTCTCGAAAGGGGGCGGAGTCAGATGTGCACAAAGGATTGATTGCCTCCCAATAGTGGCATTAAGAATCTGTCTTTGCGCCCCCCGCGTCCAGGACACATGTATAGTAACCTCGACTGTGAACACCACATGTACACACTCACAAGTTATCTATTAGGCTAACTAGATACTCAAAAGAAAGAAGATTGCCCCCCATGAGGTCCCCAACGATAGCGTACCAGCATTGTCGTTGAGCAAAGATTTGAAACAGAAAAAGCACTCGGTCCAAGAACGCTGTCCCGGCAATGGCGTAGAAGCACTGTCGCCGTCGAGATACTGACCACTTTCTCGGTAGACAACGCGTTCGGACACGGATGGGGGTATCATGACTGTGTCTATGTACATTTAAATAACAACAAACAATGAGGAAGAATAAATATCAACGTGAGATTCGTCGCGTTGGTATAGATACTTCTGAATATACGGCATCATGGCGGGCATTGTTCATGCCGTTCCGGATACAGTAAAGAGGAGAACTGGTAGCACTTGGTGATATGAAGCAAACCAGGCTTTCAAGATGAAGCGCAGATGGGTTACAAATGTGCCCCTGTGGAAGTAACGAGACACCGGTTTTTAAACGACGGCTATCTGGCCGACTCACCCATGCAGAAGACCAAGCGCCCGTTTATGCGCCATGAGACGTGGCCCAACAAGCGGAGATATTTCCAAATCCCCGCTGATGTGCCTCTCTCCTCGCGGCCCCGTCCTGAAACTCACCGGAGGACTCATCGTGCAGCTTCGTGCTTGGTGGGTTACCCAACATCCGCAGTAGCAGCATCATGACCAACGCGCTGAGGATACTCAAGCACAGGATACCAATCATGGCGAGGTTGCTACCGCGGAACTGATGGGGCCCCTTTTTGGCATCCTCAGGCCAGCCTGTGTAGAGGGCGTACGTGGTAGTGATGCTGCCTAGGTTGCCCAGGCCGGAAACCAGGGCCGTGGCAGCCGCGACACCGACCTCGCCGTGGCGATGCTGGAAAATCTCCGATGTCCAGGCCATGCAGATGGGCACTGTTGGGCCGAGTCCAAATCCTACCATGAGGAGGCCGCCGTAGCGGGCCCAACCATTGCTGAGGGCAAATGTGGTGACGAGGAGGCCTGCGATTTGGATACACGCGGCTCCAGCGAAAAAGAAGGCTCGTAGACTGTGAAAACGGTCGGAAAGGGGCGTCACCATGAGAATGGCAATGAGATCCATGATCCAAATGGGGGCGAAGAGCAAGCTCACGGTTACGGCACTCGCTCTTGGCTGAATCGCAGCTATGATGACGGAGCCATAGAGTTGGGTGCCGATGCCGACGCCAACTACGCCAAAGTACATGAGGATCAAGGGCCACAGCCGCCAATCCAAGAGCACGAGCCCCAAATCCCTCATCGTCCACGGTCGAGAGTGGTACACTCGTCGTAGATCATGGTAATGAACAACAGCGTCCTGTCCGGTGAGCGCCTCCGGCGTGCTGGGCATCCAGTCTAGCCACTTGGGCCGATTGCGCACCTGTCCCGGAGCCAACGGCCTGTCAGGAAGCCACCACAGCAGCGCAATACTAAGCACAATGCCGACCAGCCCGTATAGAAGAAACATCCAACGGAAACCCTCCAAGCCGCTCGCCCCGTCCATGAGCTGGAAGCCCGCAGAGACCAGGCCAACCACAGCCGCCGAGACCTGCGAGGCAGTAAAATACATGCCGATTCGCTTGCCTGTGCGCGAGGGAGGGTAGAACAGAGTCAGGTAGAAGGCCATACCGGGCCACATGCCTGCAATGACCATGCCCAGTAAGAACCGCAGCAGCTTCAGACTCGCAGCGCTATGGACAGCGGCAAAGCACGCTCCCACAACGCTGGTGGCCAAAACGATGCGGGCCATCCACGCGCGGGGACTCAGTCGACTCATAACCAGGTTGGATGGGAAGTCAAAGAGGACGTAGGAGACGTAGAAGAGGGCGAGGGCTGTGGAGGTGTCTTTGGCGGTCAGGTGCAGCACCGTCATTAAGTCGTGCTTCTGTGAGGCATTCATGGTCTGGGCAATACCAATATTGGAGCGAATGGCCGAGCACAGGAAATACAGCAGCCAAAAGGGCGGGATAATTCTCCAATCAAGTTTTCTTTTGGAGAAGAGCCGCCAAGGAGCAATCGTTAGCCCAAGGTTCCTAATTGTGTTTCGCCTTGTTTACTTGGGGGCGCTCCAGAGGTCGCGAAAGTTCAACCATTGGTAAGGTATAAGGTATAAGGTATTTCCCCCACCCAGGTATTCTTCCTCTCCCCAATGCGAAGCCCAAGAGGGAAAAAAGCACGACGTTGGAAAACTATACCTGTACACTCTTTCCACCGTTTCCATATCGTAATCGTGATCATCGAGCTGCAGGCCGTCGCGCTCCCTGCTGCCCAGATGCCCATCCACATCTTCACTGGAGGTCATATCGGTGGTCTTGCGGACGTGAATCGTCAAGTGCACCTCCTTGCTCATAATGAGCCCTCGCACCGGACAAGCTCAGTCGGTGCTGGCCGGTGACCTGTCGAATCGCCAGCAGCACAACCAGTCAGTGCTCGCGCGGTCCTCGCCAATGGCGCAGAATGTGCTGTGAATAAGATGCCGAGGTGCGAAACTGTAAGAACTGTAATGAGACCCACACACCCCCGTGAGGTTGTCGTCCCCAGGTACGAGAAAGTTAAAACAGACCGACGAAGCAGAGGAGAATGAAACGGTAGAAGGCGTTTGTGAGAGTCAACACAGTTCGATGAAAGATTTCGCCCCCACGCCAAGCCAATCCGGCATTTTGTGAAGTGCGATTTGGGGATTTGGGGATTTGGGGATTTGGAGTCTAGAGGAGTCGAGGACCCACTGCGCAATATAGTCTAAACGTACAGAGTAGTTTAGTTTAGTTTAGTTTGATTGACGCCGGCAGTGGAGCGCAGCGCGCCCCTCCGCAGAGCCTCCCTAGGGGCGAGTGGGCGGTCTAAGGCTAGGTGTACTACATACATACAGCACCTATCTAGTACTAATCAAGAAAAATGCGAGAAAATGAGCCGCTGCTGTCGCCGGTTACAGCAGCGTTGTCCAGTGTCATGGCCCGTAGCGGGCACAAGTTGTCTGATCTCCTGCTGGAAACGTACAGAGTACGACCGTACCTAGGAATGTACCTACATACTCCGTACAATTGAGCATCGTCAGTTGGTGCCGAGGCCCAACGGACCCCTCTCGGTCCAGCGTCGGTCCAGCGTCCAGCGAATTCCTACAGGATACTCCGTACTCCGTACTCCGTACAGCATTTCGCTTATCGCCCACTGGCTTTCATGACGAATACATACTATGTAGGCACCTTTACATTACATGGATTCTGCAGCGGTAAGACCCCTCGATGCAAGTCGACCAAAAATACACGTGTGAATTGCATGCCACAGATTACATAACTACGTTGCCTCAACCAATGATCTTTACGGAGTACTCCGTACATCGTGCAGAAAGCTTTGAACTGATGCTTGTCATGTGGGGGAAAAAAGGGGGAAAAAAGGGGGAAGAATCAAGATGCAGAAACGGTACATAATAACTAAGCCCGGGGTAGGGGGCCTCAACGTGTCGAAAACCTCGGCCCACTCTACAGAGTACCGAATACCGGTATGTATGTACATACGCCAATTCAAGCAACGATCCATCACGACAGCTGTCCTCTATTCTCCTTGCGTTGGTGCGTCTTGGACTCACGATTGTAATACATGGCAAACTGCAAACTGCAAAATGCAGAGTTATGTGATGATGATATTTGGTATCGATTCTAAACTACCTCGAATTCAGCCCAGGTAAGTAAGTCTAGGTACTCCGCAAAAAGCGCATGGAGACGCAAACCCGTGGTATTGCAATGTTCAACCCGGAAACCCATAAATCAGAAACCAGAAATCGAGACAGAAGAGAAAAGGTAAAAGGGAAAAGGGGAAAAAATGACGATCTACATATATGGAAGCACTCGCTCATCTGCCTCTACATCATCTGAACATAACTCGCCGGCACACTACCCGTCACACCCGCCTTTTCCACCTCGACCCACCCATCGCCCGGATCCTCCTTTATCAACACAAACCGCTCCCCTTCCATCATGTGGTGCTCATCTGGACTCTGCGCCGCGTACTCGTACAGAGCTTCCACGTATTTGAGCTTCTTGGCTCCACGGCGAGGAGCCACAGCTGGGCCTTTCTTCTTTCCTGCCGCTATCGCTGCTGCTGTTGCTGTCGACGAGAGTGCGGCGGAGGATGTAGTTGAGTTGGAATAGGTGGATTCTGGGCGTGGGGGGGCTGGAGGGGCAGACGGTGCGGCGAAGTCAACATATGATGCTGGAACGATGCCTTCCTTGTAGCCGGCGCGTACCTTGACCCAGCCGGAGCCATCTAGATAATTTCGTTAGCGTGTGAGAAAGGGTTAGAGTGTGAGGAAGAGAGGGAGAGAAAGCCAAGTAAGTCATCAAGGATAGGGGTATGTGGCATCATACCGTCAGGTTCCAATAAGACGACTTCTCTGCCTTCCGAGACGGTAAGTTCTCCACCCCCGCTGGCGTCGAACGGGTACAGCATTTTGCCCTTCTTCTCTCCCTTGTCGCTGCTGCCATTCGTAGCGCCGCCGCCCAGCATCCCACTCACGTAGGCAGTTGGCGGCGGAGCGACCATTCTTTTTCGTGTCGTTGTCGTGGCGCCACTTGCACTGGGCGAGATGCTGGGTCTACCTGCAGGCACAGGTGGTGCCGAGGATGGTTCCTCAACGGTATCCAAATTTGCAGGCGTTGCTTGGCCAGATGCTGATTTCCTGGCTGAATGCGAGCTCAGTGAATTCATGGTGTTGCTTCTTGACAGATTGGGCAACTCGGCTACGTGAGCTGGTGCTGTGAGATCTCGTACGATGAGACGATTTGCAGCCTCCTGCCGCTCTGCTTTGAGCTTTTTGCGTTCTTCCTTGCTCTGCTCGCCGGGACAGTCGGCCGGAACCTTCATCTCGCATTTACTGTGACAGGTGTAGCCGCAGTCTCTGCAGTCGAACCCTTTGGCGCTCAAGCCCCAGATACGTTCGCCACACAAATCACAGTTTGTGGGTATCTTGAAGGTCTGGCCCTTGAAATTGTGGTTATTGGCACCGAGCGTGACATCGCCGACGACGGCGGTAATAGTACCGGTCTCGACTTCTGCGGTCAATCGTTGGCGATCTACCGAGTGCAGGTCCTCCTGCAGGGCGAATAAGGAGCGCACAACCTCCAATTCGTCCTTTTTCTCGGTTCCTTCCCGTACACGCTGTTTGAGACTTCTGACTGCATCGGTATCCCGCCTCTTCTTGTCCACCTCTCGTCTCAACTCGCCCAATTGGGACTTTGACTTGCTCAAAACATTGCGCAGGTAAATCTTTGCCGTCTCGTCCACCACCATGGTGGCGTCGTCGTGCCATACGGGGCTCGGTTCGAAGTCCCTGTCCGCAGGCTCTTGAAAGGCTCCCATATTGTGCCGCACGTACATAAGCGAGTCAAGATGAGGCTGGTTTCGAGCGATTTCCAGGCCCAAGTGGTCCATCATGTCGTGGCTGTCCTTCAACAAAGAGCCCTCAAGCTTGCTCGCCACGTCCCAGAGCGTGTTCAACTTGATGGTCCGAAACTCGTTCAGATCCTGCAAGTTGTCCATGACCTCTGGCACGTATTCATGGTAGTATTTTTCCTTTTGCTTATTGGTGACATTTATCGCAATGAGGTAGCTGTTTTTTGCATTGTTCATTTCGTAGATCTGCTGCTGATAGGCGCTCTGCGCCTTGGCTTTGTCGTGGTGTGCTTCGGACTTTTTCCGTCGGGATTCGACTTCCTGGCAAGCAGCGTCGTACTTGCCCTTAACCTTTCGCAAATCGCCAAACGAAGAGTCGCGCTCAGCAGCAAGCTTGTCGGCGTATTCGACATATCTTTTGCGGAGTTCTTCGAAGCGTGCGCCATAGTATTTTAGTGGTTCGGCAACTTGGGTAATGAGCAAGTTGCCGTACTTTTCGTGTTCCGCAGCGCGGCTCTCGAGAGTCGTAAGTTGGGTGGACCATGTTGTTAACGAAGCACTTGCCGTTCCTCGTCAGCTCGAGACTCGGAGAGTGTGTGGCGATCGGGGCAAGGAGGGCTTCCTATCGTGAGCGAAATACCTTTCCAGCGAGCCAGGAGTCATGCTTGGTGTGTCACCAACGCTTAGCTGCGAAGATTTTTTATTCTTCTTCTCAAAGTATTTCTTAGCTAGGGCGCTCAGCTTAGTGCTGTATTCTTTTTCGATCAGAGAACGTTCGCGATAGAATTGCTGGATGTCGTCGAGCCAGGCAACGCCATGGCCAACCCAGGCGCTCGCTGGTTTGAACCCATCCTACATCAAGACACTGTTAGCCTGGTGGTCATTGGCGCGAAGGAGTGGCGTGCTATGCATCGCAGCTTCTTTGGCAGCCCGCAAGCTACGGGGGGGGAATGCAACATGCCTTCAGCTCGGCGCCAAAGATGGGCAGACCGTCCACCTCAGCCATGATGGGACCTCGGCGTTGTGATCATGTACTGGCTGGTCGAAGTATACTTTCGTAACGCAGACAGGAGGTTCGCGTATGTCGAGGGTCGAGGACTCGAGATACCAGTCAGGCTGAGGATGGGATTTGGGTGAAGTTGGGTGTTGTTGTAGGACCTGGCAGGGGGCACGAGGCCCAGATTGGGCCGGAACTTGGAAGGCACCAGACCGAAACAGTGTGTCACTCATTCGCTCACACTCGTTGGTGCGTCGTGTGATCCGGGGGCCGGCCGGGTGCCCTGTCAAACGTTGCACGGTTCTAGGGCCCGTCCATGCCGGCTCCATTCATCCCTGAACAGCTGCTACCCTAAGGTTTCAAAATTCAGAACGATGTCACCAGAAGTCGATTGAATAGGTAACGATGGCTGGATTGATTATCTAACGTCGCGGAGGTGTCAAGTATCATTTTCAACGCATAAAATATAGATTGTAGATAACTATTTGGTGAATATGCCTGAACCGTGTCGACCATCCGGCCCTCAACGTACGGAGTACATGTTCGGCACTCGTAAGGTAGATTACACATTATCTCGTTATCAGGACCAAAACAGACAGACTCCACCCCCCCTCAAGCAATCCCATGAGTCTCAACCCAGCACGCAATACCCTCAGGAGAACGCCATCTCAGGGGCTTCAGCGGAACCCTCGCCTCTCCAGCCTCTTCGTCTCCGGTACCCTCCATCTGCAGACCTGCCTCCTCACAAAGCCGCAAACACGCTGCGTTGGCAGCAGATAAAGACGCAAAAATGCCAGCGATGGTCACCATGGTGTCGTCCTGGTGAATGACGACATGGACAGACATGCGGTCCATGACAGATAGGCTGGAAGAGGGATGACGACGATGGGTATGTGTAACGCTGGAGCTCTGGAGCGAAGTGCACAGAGGAACGCTGAATGTCGAAAACGGAGTCAAAAACGTGTTTGTGATATGGGATTGTTAACGGTGACATGCAGTGGTCAAGGCCGTTCTTGTGGACATTCTTGTGGACAGTTGTTGGTCACTGAGCATCACTTCCCCACAAAACACGACATCACCAACTGACCCAGTGATTCACCACATCACTGGGTTAGGTATCTCCTACAGTGCATCACCGCTGCCACATCATCACAGATTCACCAAGCCGCCACAGATTCACACATCACCACAGCATCGTGCCATGAGATAAATCACTGAAGTGTCACAACGACAACTCATAAAAGACTCAAGTGTCAAGATTCCAAATGTCCCCATGTCTCACTCATCTCTCGAAAAGTCATCCGCGCAAAAACCCATGATTCATCCGCTGAACAGTCTTCCCACGCATCCGTATACACAGCCCTCCCCATGTCGACGGCCCCAATGCTGCGCGAGTTCCTCGTCATCATCCCCGATAAACCTTCCGTCAGAAAAACTCGCCTAGCACTGCGGTCGTATGTTTGCCCAAACCCCCAAAGCCCCTTCTCGTCTCGCCTGTACCAGGAGCGACAAAGCAATGTCTCGAGCTTTTTGTAACTTGTTTCGTAACTCGTGCACTTATAGGCTTCACGTGCAGAACATGACTCACCTTGTAGCATCGGGGCAATGGAAAATGGGTGGTGCGTACCTCCTTGTCATGCCTAGTTGGAGGGACAGGCGCAAGGATCAAGCTGCAAGCGACGAGGCAACGACTGACATAGTGTAGGCGCTCTTCTGAATAGCGTACCTGACCTTGAGGATGATCCTACCAAATTCGATTTCATGGGTAGCACGTTTGTGTGCAGGGCAGAGAGTAGGGCGGAGGTTTTCGAGCAGGTGAAACAAGATGTCTACGCCAGTGGTGGCGTGTGGGATTTGGCAAGGGTAAGTGACGTGTCTTCCTCTGTCAGCGTGATTGAGAACAAATAGGATATATATTGATGTGTCGCCAGATCCAAATTCACCCCTTCCTTTGTGCATTCAGAGCTCCATGAACCTTGGGTCCTGTATCGCTAGCCGCTTCATTCTTTATATTCATACATGGCTGAGCTGCCGGCTTCCCCTATTCCCCGCGTCTTTGAGGGTGCCTGTCTCACAGAGAAGCACCGTGAATCGATGACAAATCCGATTCTGGATAATCGCAAAAGTTTGATGCAAACGCCTCCCATGGAGTAGGAATTAGAAAAGGCAGCCCTCGAAGATGGATCAAGCCCATGGTCTGGTGGCCCAAAATCAAAATGCAGACATAATTAGCATTCCCGTGCACTCGAAGCGTACTACCACATGAAAAAGACCCCATCACCTCTCAGGACTTCAGACTCAGCCAGTCATTAAGCTCCGTCAGGACTCAGCACATTACTAAGGGCGCATGTTCAGTCATCCTCGTTGGTGCCCTCCTCGGCTGCTACCCGTAACTCGTAACTTAGGTCGAAGCATTCCGCGAGAAGCCCGCTAACACTGCCCTGGCCTTCAGGGATGTCGTCGTTAACGATAAATTTGCCGTCTACCCGCATATTGTCGAGCGAGTTGAGCTATGCCTTGTTAATTGATTGTACTTCGGCTTACCTTCAAGGTAGGTTTTGGCTTCTCTCTTACCTTCATACTATATGGCCACAACTCTCGGACCGACGACACACCGCCATTCTTCTTTACTTCCACCAAACATCGTTTGAGCGTTTGCAGTTGATTGTAGATGGGCAACAAAGCTTCGGATACCGGCTCCGACGAGAGCATGAACGAATAGATGTAGGCATAGCATCGGCGGATTAAGTATAGCATCGTTCGCTGTGTCCATAGATCGGCTGGACGTCCTCTGTCATCCAAGAAGTTGCCATTCACCCTGCTCTCATCGATCTTATCCAGTTGACGCTGAAAGTCATACAAATCGGTCTCGCGTAATGACCAAGCCTGCGTCAAAGACAGTTTTTCCAAGTCGTTCCGGATACTCACAAGAGTATCATATGTAGGTCTCCATTGGTCATGGACGACTCCCTTTCTGTAGAAGGACGAGACATTAATTGCTGGAACACGTCCTTTGGTGATGACCGCCCAAATCAGGAGAATAATTTGGCGCGCGTGTTGACACATACCTCTCCAAAACCATGTCGGACCACTTGACACATCGTTCGTAAAGCTCGCTGATCTCGGCCTCTCCAGGAGATATGGTGCCGTCCGGGGATACGAATTTGCCATTCCTCCGCTTTTCGCCAACCTCTAGCAACTGACTTCTCAGTTTCTGGACCTCACTCGTCGAGAACTATTCCCAAAATGTTAGAGCAAAATAAACCTCGGCCCAACAACAACAACAACAACAACAACAACAAATAGATCCTGATTCGTATTACCTTGGACTTGGTGTTGGCTAGTGATATCTGCCGCAGGATTGAGATGAGCTTCTCATGGGTGGCTAAGAGCGGGCCGCCGATACCTTCAAGGCGTTTGCGCAAGTTGGCCAGCATGCCCTGACACAGTACCACCCTCTTGGATAACAGCGCCAACAGATACGGCGATTGCTCAGCTTGTGATGCCTCTGTCGTTTCACCCTGACTGATGGCTTTTACCGTCTCCTCCAAGTTGGACTTGATACTCTCTAAGTCCTTGGCCGAATAGATGGCCGCCTCGGTCAGATGATCCAGTAATCTCTTGATGGTGGATGTCAGAGAGTACGAGGCCGGAGCCTCGTTGTTTCGTCCGATTGTGAGGTAAAACAGCGACAGTAGCTGGAAGCAGCTCTCCAAAACTTTATCCACTGCGAATGGAAATATGATTCAAAAACACATTAGTGACAGTGACTAAACGATGGCATGCCGGGTGGCAGTTAATTCCGCTTACCTCTGTTCTCCTCGTGGGCACCAATCTCGGCTCGAACATGATTGAGCTCTTTGACCTGCTCGATGGTCTGGTCGTACAGTGGTATCACGTCTTGACTGCGAATGTATGTGGTTCGGTCTTGTTTCAACAACAACAAGTGATCCCGAATAGCGCTGAGGCGGGCCAGTATCGCTTGTTCCCGGGCGTCCCTCGGAGCCGGGATAGCTGGGGTATCCATGCTTCGAATCTGTTGTCGCACGTCGCACTGCGGGATAGCACGTCTTGGAGGGTGGGGGTAGCTTGGCTTTGCGAGTGGTAAGAGAAACGACGCCTCGGTGATGTCGTAAGTGCCGGCGTTGATCTCAAGATGGGTTCTGTGCGATGCGAGCTCATGTACAGAGTAGTAGTACCGAAGATGAAGTCTCCGAAACTGGGCACGTCCAGTCGACAAGGGTCTGGTCTAGGAGGTACTGTATAAACTGCCTGGGGCAAGTTGCAAGTGGCGTTCGCGCGGGGTGGAGGGGAAGACAATAGATAGATGGTGGCGTGAGCGTGACAATCGCGAGCTGTCAAGGGGAAGATGAGGAAGATAACAAGCGCTCACGAACCACAAAAAGGTTATTCCCATTGCCTTGATGATGCAACGGGTTTTGGCCCGACTCGTCATCTGCAGCCTGCAGGACAGGGGGACAATTTACTTCAGATGCAATGCCGCAGAACCATGCCAAGCATGCCTGCCTTGTAAGTTGTGGCACCTTGGCCAGGAATTACTGCACTAATTGCACTACGGACGAAAGCCTGGAGTACCCTTCGGCGAATCAACGCATGCCAATGGATGGGCCAAACTCTCGCGACTTGCGAGTTGCGACTCGCTCGAGTGGGCCGGGTCGTAACGGAGTACATACTCCGTAAAAAGTAGACTTCCAGTTTGGCAATTGCTCGTGTGTCATTGACTCACGAGTCACTGGCAGAGGCCACATACGGAGTACAACATAGGAGGTTTGTATGGACATGTGTAGGCTTGTACAGAGTATGTACCGGAGAGACTGCCGAAGTATGTATCGACTTAACAAGTGGTGTTGCGTGTGACTACGAAACGGAGAAACGGCAAATCTTGGATAGGCCAGGCAGGGCCCATGATACCATCAAGAACGTCACAGAAAGGAAGCGAGGACATGTCGTACCTACATAGTGCTGAGTGACCTCAACAAAAATTTCGGACAGATCGCATCTGGCATCTACATTCTGTAACGACGGCACCGATGCAGCGACAACCCAAAGTTCTATCTCAACGCCTGCGACTCAGCGCGGTCCGATATGTTAAACGAAACGTGCAAGTCTGACGTAGCTGGTCAAGAATTGTAACTTGTAGGCTTTGTAGCTGAAGACTCAGTCTTTGATTGGCCACGTCTATCAACCAATCACCACTTTCTCAACGCCCCAGCGCGGTCCACAAGCCACCACAAACCAGCACGCGGAAAACCCAAAAAACGGAGCCCCACTAAGCTTAGGTCTTCAAGCCCTCCAGGCGAGAATTGCGACCGGGGCCATTTTCCCTGTGTGTTGCAGACGCAGCTGTGTTTGATAATCGCTCCCATCCACCACGACCTCGTGAACCTCGTCGCAGACTTGTTGTCGTTCATCCAACCTCTCAACACAACAAAACTCTACGCACAATGTCCAACGCAGAGCTTGCCTCGTCGTACGCGGCGTTGATCCTGGCCGATGACAACGTCGAGATCACCGTAAGTTTTCACATGCCAGCACATCTTTGCGGTCGACGACGGAAGAACATTCAAAGATGGGAGAACAAAAGCGAAATCATGCCCACCAGCTTTTATGCGATTCTGTGCCGGTGCAATCGATGGCGATGAGTACTCCATGGACAAGATGGACACTCCGGCCTTTGCTCATTGTCTGGCGGTGGACTGTGAAGCGCTAGTCTCTCGAGGCGGATGGAGATGATGAAGAAGGGGATGGCTTTTGGCAAATCAAGAATTCATGTACTAACATCTTCTGCAGGCCGACAAGCTTCAGTCCCTGATCAAGGCTGCCAACATCCAGGATGTCGAGCCCATCTGGACTTCCATCTTCGCCAAGGTACGACGACGACCGAGTTCCATCCCCAATCGACTTTTGATTTGAGACGAAGACAGACATCAAACGTCGAAACGCGCAACGAATCTTGACGCTGACTTAAATAACGTATCAGGCTTTGGAGGGCAAGGACGTCAAGGACATGCTTGTGAACGTTGGCTCAGGTGGCGGTGCCGCCGCCCCCACTGCCGGAGGTGCTGCTGCTGCTGCTGGCGGTGACGCCGCTCCCGCCGAGGAGGCTAAGGAAGAGGGTACGTCCCGGTCGATGCGCGAAAATCCGAACTTGCACATGATTTCCAATGAACATTCTGTTCATCCACCCCTCACCCCGTGTCACCCCACGATCGAGAATAAAATGGGCTTACTAACGTCTCTACAGAGAAGGAGGAGTCCGACGAGGATATGGGTTTCGGTCTCTTCGACTAATGGAATTGTCGCTTGGCCTGTTTTTTTCATTCTTTTTTTTCATGTCCGTTCACTGCATGGCTGGCTTCGGGTCCACAATCCATCGATATCGCGCGATGGAGGGATGGAGTGTGCTACAGAGTGCTCCCGCGGCTCCGGGACAGGTGGCACGCGTTGTAAATGACGTGAATGCACCTAGAGAAATAAAAATCAAGAGATACCAAGGCCTTCTTCCGATGCGCCGCAATTGCAAAGTGTTGACTTTGAATATCGCCATTGTGTGTGTTTGGGGCAAAATATGCGACAAGTCAAACTCTTGATCAACTTGCCGTTCAGAATTCTTTGTCACGCATATTATATTTCGACATTTCCCAGCGCTTGCTCCGTCCGCTTATGCTTCCGAACAGTTCGTCATCGCAGTCGACATGACCCGAACAGGACAGACCGACCGTGGGAATTCCTTCAACGCGTCACGCGTGTGACTTATGTACTCCGATAGTCTGCCAGTAGCGGAGTTGCTTTCTTGCTCTCAGTATCTGCTGGTATGCAAGCGCGGGCCCCAGAAATTTCTTGCCCATATTGTCACAAAGTAGGACACCACGTGCAAGTTCCAACACCGTCGCGCAAGTTCTGACCCCTTTCTTTACTCCATACGCACCGTTGGATAAGTTCATATGACTATTGACATGACCATTGGCGGCATCACTAAGCTGTACACCGCAGGAAGTCCGTCTCCTTCCATGCGTGAACATATCGCTCTATGTCATTACCTTTCTTGGTGTACAACGTCAATTATGATACGACATGATGGACAGCTAACAAAAAACTGTTTTCACATCCTACCTAGTTGATATCACAGTCATGCCCCGACGACTAGTCCGTGACAGCAATTCCTGACGCTTTTTGCGTAGCAGCACGACGTCTCATTAATGACTGGACCAACCTCTGGTGCAGGAGGAGGAGTTCATTAGATACGTTCTTCCCGATCGCTCTCGTATAATTTGCTTCTTTGCAGATGACACGATAATGACGCGTTGTGTTTGACGTCTCTCTGAGCTGTCTCTCTTTGTATACCGTTATGCTGTCAAGCAAAAAAATCATGGACACCTCATCTATATCGTTCATTGCATCCGCGTAAAACCCAAAATGCCTCAGTCAAGGCCACCGCAACGCCGTTTCATGCCATCTGATCAGTTTTCACTTCACAATCAGCACAGCTGACGGCACTAAACCTGCCTCCTTCAACGTCTTAGACATATCTGTATGCCCCTCAAACACCTGCCTCGGAAAGGTTGTCGCAAATGTCGACACCGTCAAGCCCGTCTCCTGCTGCACCTGCTGCGCTAGCTCAAATAAGGTTGTTTCCGCAGTCAATGTCTTGATCAAATTGCCGCTTGGCGTCTGAAGTCTCAGCTTCGCTTGGCTGTGATCAGCCTTGGGTCTCGCGGGTGCAGATGCAGGCGCGGGTGCGGATGAGGGTGCGGCCGAGGCTCCAACATCGGGGTTTGGTGCCCTTCCTTCTCTGGTGGCCTTGGCTTCCTCAGCTTTGCGTCGACGCTCAGCCTTGTCAGCTTCGATCTTGGCTTTGATACGTTTCTTAGCATCCAGATCGTCTTGCTTCTCCTGGCGCTTACGTGCGGCCTCTTTGATCTGTTCTTTGCGAGCGAGTTCTTCCTTGAGATCATGACTTTCTTTGGTGGACTTTTGTCGAATTTGCTAAAAAAAAATATCAATAAGTATGGCCCAGCATGGAGGAATTTAGACTTTCAAAGGGAAAGCAGCCCACCTCATTTCGTCTTGCATCCTCCTTATCTTGCTCAGACTGAACAGATCGCTTGGCTTTAAGACGCTCACGCAACTCATCGAGCTTTGCTTTCTTCTGTTCCTCTGTCAAAGGAGCAATTTCCTCTGTGGATTCGGAAAAGTCGGTATGTTCCCTAGCAGAGCCAAATCAAAATAACGCTCTGTTCTACTGATCGAGGAGGAAGATTGCATACGTCTTGGTCGCGTGAAAGGTTGCCAAATCATGGTTTCGGAACCTCTTGCCACACTCGTTACAAACCAATGAGCGAGCGTTGCCAGTCTCGAGCTCTGCAATCTTGGCCTTGGTCTCGGCATCCTCCTCATCATCATCGTCTTGTGCTTTGCTTGCCTCTGCGGCCTGGATATCGTCGAGAGACTTGTCCTGGTTATCTTCTAGCCACTGTAGAGCACCCTGCACTGTGATGACGCAAGTTAGGCATCCTACTCGTCAGAGGGGCGACTAATGTGCCAGGGGGGAGATTCATGTTCTTGCTAGGCTACAGAGTTGAAACGTACAGTCGCCGCTCTTCTTGAGAGAAATTTCGGCCCTGGCTTTCTCGAAGCCCATTTCGGTGAGGGACTCCAAATCTGACGGCATCGTGAATGACTTTGAGATGTGACTCGTGAGAGGTTCTGTGCTGTTCGGGATGGCAAGACAGAGGCGGTTGTTTCTACTCCAGAGGGCAATGATGCAGTCCAGGAGCCGACGTTGAAGTGTGAATGGACGAAGGCCAATTCATTAACGGTACGTCATCCGCACCAATTGACAACCGCTGGCAGCTACTACGCTACAGGTAGACAACGCACGTTGCTCAGACCCGTCCATCATCCATGGTCCGTGCGCACTTGCCGTGTTTCGTCACTGCGTGTGATTCATTCAAAGTTAAACGTTAACTGTTAATTACAAAGCTTCCATCTACTCATTCACAGTCTGCTCCATACATACCTACGTTAATCATTGCGCGCAGAGCCAGATTCCTCGAGCCTTATTTCCCATCAAGTCGCTGTCAGTAATCCCACCAAACTGCCGATAAGCGCGGCCCGCGAGAGAGCTTGTGCTGGCACTTGCCAAGATCAGCGCCCGAAGTCCAGACCCAAGTTCCGTCCCCGTGCCGATCGTGTCCTCAACATCGATTTGCGTGCGCCTTGCGACTGACAGACTGACACTGCCCAGTAACATTGCCGAAACAACCGCCGACATCTATTCCACCTCGAGCACCGCATACACTTTGTCCGTTATTAAGTCGTCTCCTTGCCTGACGGGGATTTGCACACCATGTCGGTCGACGTCCTTCCCCAGGAGCTGAGCTTCACTCGTATGTGCATGATACCATCAGATCCGTCCATCACTCCGGCTATACTGCAGAAGAAGCCGAGGCTCACATCTCACAGGTCCCTTCACGATCGAAGTTGCTCAAACCCTCACGATTCGAAATACAGGCACCGTGCCCCTCGCCTTCAAGGTATGCTCACGCTTCGTTAGCTTGCGCACCTGACTGTCTCTTGACGACTCGCCCACCCACCTCGCCGTCCTATCCACGTATCAAGGCTAGACATTGATTTGTTGCTGTCAGGTGAAAACCACTGCCCCCAAACAATACTGCGTCCGCCCCAATGCCGGTCGTATTGAGCCCGGAAACTCCTTCGATGTCACAGGTTGGTCATTCATTCGAGATTGCTGCTTGAGTGGCACGCGAACAATAAATTGACGAATCTGTCCCGCTAGTCCTTCTCCAGGCTATGAAGCAGGAAGCTCCTCTGGACGCCAAATGCCGCGACAAGTTCCTCGTTCAGTGCGCCCCTATCAGCTCCGATCAAGACTTTGCCAGTGTCGCTACAGTTTTGGAGACGGTGGACAAGTCTCAGCTCACGGAGCGCAAGATTCGGGTGATCTGGCTCGCTGCCGACGGAGAGGCTGCGCCAGAGGCTAGTTCTTCCTTGGCAGCTCAGTCTACACCTAGCAGGGCCAGTGCTTCGAACGGGGTGCGTTCTCCTTTCCCTTCTGTCCCTTTGGAAGGTATCTGTGTGGCAGACTCACTGACCAAGCTCACCTGTCTATCTTTCCAGGCCAGCGAAACCCCCAGTGCTCCTCGATCATTCTTCTCACCCGGCGCCGGCCATGCGAGTGCCGCGGCCTCATCAGCACCTCCTCCATACACAACTGACGACGCCGCCGCCGAGAAAGACGAGGACGCGAAGTCTGTTACCCAGAGCAAATCCACCGTGTCTCAAGCCACCGCCGCCGTGTCCGAAAGCGCCAAATTGACGTACGACGAGCTTAAGACTATGCTAGCTCAGGCCGAAGCGCAATTGTTGAGCCTCAAGGACGGCGGCCTGCGCCAGCGAAACGTGAAGTCCACTTCTACCGACGAGAAGGCGCCCCGAGGCCAGAACACACACCCTGTTGAACATCAACCTGAGGGCGTTCCCGTGCAAATCGTCGCCATTCTATGCCTCATAAGCTTTTTGCTTGCCTACTTCTTTTTCTAGACAATCAATGTCGGTGGATGTCATGATTGGGAGCAGACCGTTTCAGTAGCACGGGGGCAGCCAGGGCGTACTCCCCGTCTACAAATTGCAGGCAATGCCCGCGAAAGGCGCTCAATAAGCCAATCTCCCACATCTCTCGAACCACGAATAAAGTTACTGCTTCAGAGAAGGAACCCCAATATGACAACAGGACTGGATGGGGCGAGAGCCGATACGCGATGGCTCCAAAGAGACGTGTGAAGTGAGAGAGACAGGAGACGGGGGCAATAAGATGGTTGATGATCTTTATGTGCTTTGTTATTAGCCGGGTGCTGAGATGGAATGTTAGGGTGGTGTGTGACTCGAACAGGGGATAATTGAGTAGGTAGCTTGCCTCTGGGCAACTGTACTGTACTTGTGCTAGCGATGCGTTGTACGGCTGCGTTCCTTTACAACAACACTTTCCTTTGTTGTGCCTTGCAAGTCCACAGTAAACATCCACGTGCGATGTAGAAGGAGTGAGGAAATCATAAGTAATCCTATGTAAGCGTCTGTTGTTATATAAGGCTACCTTATGCGCTACTATTGTACAAAGAAACGAAAGAAGAAAAAAAAAAGTGGTGTATTTTCTCAAACGCCCCAAAATCGAAAAGAAGTCCGAAATATTCAAGGAATTCTCAGTATAAAGCTACACTGTACACACCCCCTATTGTCTCAATTTTTTAATTTCGAAATGAAGATCATCAGGGAACACTCACAGTGGCCCAAGTTAGGCTTGCACCTCCGACTCTTTCCAGTTCACAGACCCGCCTACCAAGCGACCTCCCTCCTTGCGCTTGACGCGGCAGTTGAGCCCCACATTCTCATCCAGAATGAACCGCCAGATGGCGCTCACCCAACTCTCGTGACGCGGTAGCGGCTCGTAGAATTCCTTAGCCATGGCATGCACGGTGGGGAGACGTGTCCACGGAATGGCAGGGAAGTCGTGGTGTTCGTTGTGCAATCCCACATTGTAGGTAAACCAGTTCAGAGGCCCATAGTAGGAGAACGTTTCGGGAACGGGGACTTTATTGTTGGGATCCTTTTGCGTAGGCGTGACAGTCTCGTATACGTAGTGCTCGGCGATGAAGTGCCCAGCCAGGGGGTGGAGACTCCCAGCGAGGAAGGACGAGAGCAGCAGATAGAGCAGGCCGTTCCAGGAGGCAAAATGCAGAACAGTGGCGTCAAAGGCGAGTTGGACGGCGAGGTTAACGAGGGATACCCATGTAAAGGGCACGCGGTAGACGGCCATAGGACGTAGGGCGTAGAAGAAGATTTGAAAGGTGCAGAAAAACGCCTTTCCGAGGATGGAGTCGAGGAAGATGGCTTCAAAGGCGGTTGGCAGATCGGTATCGAGGCCATCTACACCAAGGGACTTGTGGTGCGTGAGGTGGTACGGCTAGAGAGGCAGGTGGCAGAAAGGTGATTAGCTCGGCAACCACTCAAGACAAGAACATGGCAGACTGCCCTTGTTGTATAACAAGAAAGGAATGACATGAAACACATACCCGAAATGCAGCACTATAAGGCACCGCAATGGGCAGATTGGCTACAATCGCAAATAGTCGATTCGCCAACGCACTCTTGAAGGCCAGATTGTGAGAAATCTCATGAATGGCCAGGAACAGATTCTGATTCGCCGTAGCGCCAAAGACGTAGGCCACAGCCCAGAACTTGAATGACCAGAATGGCGTTGATCGGAGCAGATAGGCGAGAACGATCTGGAGAGTCACGACACCGACAACGACATATTTCGTCAAGGGCTCTGGACCGCAGAGCTTCGTGATCTGTTTTCACCCGTACCCATCAGTAATTAGAAAACAAGTCCTTTATCCATAGACGACCGATCGATGTAGGAAGAACATGAGGATACAAACACACACCTCCGGGTGAGCTTTGATGATGGCAAGACGTCGAGTTCGGTGCGGTTCTTCGGTGTAAGTCCAGAAGAAATCATGCTTTGGATTCGCGTTGCCCTGATTTGAGGGTGCGGACGCTGACGTCGATGCTTTGTTTCGGGACTTCTTGGTGACCGTCGCGGAACCGTTTGAGTGCTCCATTGGGTCGTCGCGTATTCGATGGTCGAAGCAACCTATCTCGCGGTTTACCCGGGCAAGGGTTCGTTGTCGGTTTCAGTAGAGCAGACGAGGGCCGTTACAAACCGGGGTGAGGGGCAAAGGCCGTGGCCCGCGACGTGACGTAAGGGTTGTGTTGATGGCACGAAGGACGGAGACAGATGAATGATTGGATTTAGGTACAGTCTGGCGGCAACGAAGGAGAAGATGGAGATATAGGTGTCGTGGTAGAATGATTCAACGCGGTAATACCAACGTCTTTAATTGAGAAAATGAAAGGGAAGCGAATTTGCCTGCGCCTCGATCAAGTGGCGTGTTGTAGCATTGCTGCGTCCCACGTTGTGAAATGTGGGTCAGAGGGAGGGGCGAAATGCAGGCTCAGGAATCCGATCCGACATTGGAGCCGCCAAGTCTACTAAAGCTGCCGCTGTGTCACCGCTCGTCAGGGGCTGGAGCTGTGCAACAAAGACTGCTTCATCTACGGCTTTGAACAAGCCTCACAAGGTCCGTTGGTGCTTCTGCTTTTGCATTCAAGTTGGTACTTAATGCAAGTTCCGCAATATAAAAAGCTCGGGTCCCGATCTATGTACGTCGCTATCTGTGCACTCATCATCCTTCTCTTGTCGCAAGCACCAATATCCCATCGCTCAGAGCCCATTGCTCTTACATGAGAACACACCACCGACTGCCCCGGCATCAAAAGAATCTATAATCCCCTGCACACTCGCATACGTCCCCACAGTGAGGAAAAAGAAGCCTGTAATGATGATGATGATGTTGAGAACGACGGACATCCCGTCACCAATTGGATTGCGCACGCGCCCAACGGACTTGTCCGCGGTACGCATTCGGAAATACGCGACGCCCCAAAAGATGAAGCCGAACCAACTATCGAAGAGCGAGCTCATTACCGAAAGCACTAGAAGAAGGAGGAGTTAGAAAGAGGTGTTCAAAAGGCAATGTGCAGACCTCGTCGCGAGACGAGATAAAGGGTCAATGTACTCACAAGAAGAGAAGAATGGAATGACTTGGGAGATAATGAATGCCAAGATCCATGTGGCCAGCAAAATACCCGCCCACGATCCCCATCCAACAATGGTGTGCTCCCTCAGATGCCTGGAACCCCTGAAAACGCGAAAGAAGACAAATCGAGACGTCACGGATGCGTACAAACAGCCGAGGAAAATGATGGTCGGAATCATGAAGGAGAAGGACACTTTCTTGTACATGGCATCGAGCGAACCGAATGCAGGTGCCGTGACGTATTGGTTACCGCTGTATGCATAGATGACGGCACCCACAACACTAAAGACAATGATTTCGGCAATCGTACAAGCCCAGAGTGACTTGGGAAATTCGCTATAATCGTCCATCATGAGCATACCAGAGCGATCTCGGGGCACAGAAAGGGCAAGAGCATAAGAACATACCGCGGGTCACGCATTTCAGCAATGAAGCTAGGAAGGGTAATTTGTCCGATGAACGTATAGCTGATATTCAAAAACGCTGCCATTCCCTGCACAAACGTCGTGCTGCGAAGAGGAATCGCCGTGACGATAGGCTCACCCTGCTCAGGCGTATAGCCCGCAGGTTTGCCCTGTACACCAGAAAAAGCGGTAGCCAGAACGACCGAAATCAAGGTGAAGAACGCAGACGCCGTGCCGAGTTTAGACATCATGCTAAAAGTCCGGGGCATGGATGCCAACCAGCAAATGACAGACACGACGACCGAAAACTCAACGGTCCGGCAACCCCCAATAAAGGTATTCTCTGTCATGGTATTGAGATACTCAGCACCGACCAGGACATGCAATGCCTGAATAAAGGTGTTGTTGAGCACAAACATGACAGCCGTGCCCCACCAAGCCCATGATTTCCCCCAGAAAAGCGTTTGTCCCAGGTCGCACACGTCGCGGATTTCGGGATGGCGAAGACAAAACTCCCAGAGCACGAGGCTAGTGTAGAGCACAATGACGGCGACAACGGCGGTGAGAATCAGGCCCGGTACAAGTCCCAAGTAGCTGTATGACGACGGAAAGCTCATGATCGCCAGGCAAATGTACTCGCTGAAAAGCAGCGCGGCCGTCTTCTGCCATGAGCAGGTACGGTACTGGATATCGGCACCATCTTCCGAAGCAATCTGCTGCTTCAAGATGGCCTCGCTCGAGTTAAGGCTCTCGGATGAGTCGCTCTTGAGGTGATTGGGGACGGCGCAGATGCGCGGTCCCACGACCACGCTCTTGCCGCCGAATAATGATGCGAATCTGGCGGAGCGGTGGTTTCCGACTTCTAGATCGCGAGGATTCGATGCTGAGCCATTGGCCGAGGCTGAGCGGCCCTTTTCTGACATGATGGCTGTTGTGAGGGTAATTGCGACTATGAATATCGATGATGATGATGATGACGATACCACTAAAGTCTACAGCGAGACCCGCTACTCAGATAAAGTAGAGCCAAAAAAAAAAAGGAAAATCACAAAATTAATTGCACGCAATCCGAAAAAGAAACACCAGTTCGATGAGGTTATAATTCGAAAGCAACGAGCTAATAGATCATAAGGGAAGGAGGAGAGCGCTGACTGAGACCGTCCAAATGCATCAGCGACGACGACTTGCCGCAAATCTTGGTATAGTTCTCTGAGACAAACCGTCCGCGGGCAGACAAGCAATTGTAGCTGCAGAGTTGTCAGAAAATGCGGAACGCACGAATGGGCGACCATAAATAGTTAGATCAACTGTCATGACGACAGCTGATGAAAGAATTGTAACAGCATCTGGTCCCAGTTTGCCTAATAACACCATCCGAAGCCGACAATGGCACGAGCCAATTGTTGCAGTTGGTGAGATAGCCGTGGCTTTCAGGGTCCACTGGGTCCACTCCACCTGCTCCATCGCTGCAGCAGCGCGAAGCAGCGAAGCACAAAAAGCGGGCGGGGGCGGGATGCAGATGCGGCCATGACGCATTGGGTAGATCCACTATGCATGTACGGACGGAGTACGGAGAAAGTTATTCACTTTCCCCACCTCAAAGCCCCGGCTCTGCAAATCACAAGAATGTACATGTACATTGCCACCCGGAGTAGTGGGGTACCAGCCAGCCACATGGCATCATAGCGCGTAATGTTCTATCTGAGATCTGCTCTCGGGGCGCCGCTAAGCGCAATATCTGCAACCAGCCTTGCAATTGGTTTCGTCGCTATCAGTTCATCTTGAAAAGAAGATGCGGCGGCCAGGTCCGTCACCACGAGACACGTACTGTAACAGGTTCCTGGAACTGTCTGCCAAACATGCTCTTCAGACTTCCCGACGCTCTTGTTTACAATTAAGTAAGTTAAAAGCTAGCGGGCAGCAAAGGCATATATCTATGTAGGTATGTACAAACATTCGTACATAATCGTGGCGCGCATTACGCAATCTCTGATGCATATCTCTCCCGCTTGCAGAGAAATCGCGCCGGCTAAGTGGAGCGACGAACTTGACATGTTTTCGAAGAGGTAAGGAACCAAACGGGATCTAGGTAAGGAGTACATGCATTCGCTGCTCGTTTGCTTGATCAGGGCCGAAAGCATGGAACTTCCGATGCCCGCAATCAGCAGGCAACGATGGCGTGGTCGACAATGCAATCGTGACACGCTACAAACCACTTGAACCTGAGCAAATATGTAGTTACAGGCCGTTGACCCGTTACATACCCAAGGTAGCTCTGCCATACTTATGGGCTGTTGATTGCCGAGACCTTCTACTATACGTACATATGTATCTTTACAACCGCAGTCAGCCAAACCGAATTCCTCAATTCAACTTCCAAAGCACCGTCTATATAGCGGTCACCTGAAGAGTAAGTCGGATGTAGACAAGTACATTCCGGCTGATGAAATCGCCCTCTCTACGGCCCTTTCTTTCATACGACTCGAGGATCTTGCGTATGTAGATAGACAGGTAGGTACCTATGGGTCAATGAAGACTTCCAAGGAAAACCCACTCCAGACTCTTATCCGTGTACTGTCTACAGCCAGGGCCCAGCACAAAGGAAAGCCACGGTACGCGCGATGTGACCTAAAGGAAGTGAGAAACGCGTGCCTTAGTCAGGGACGAAGAATATACTTCACGTTGCTGCATCGACAGACGGGAACGCGTTACACTATTCTTGGTTGGGGGTGGCGGTCTTGGCCAGGTGTTGGCAGAGACACAGATGCCGAGGAGCTGTGTTTTATCACTCGTGTGAATGGAGTGCGTCGATGGCCCGAGGACAAAGTACTTACCTATAGAGAGATGTCTCAGAGAGCTCATGAAGAATCCGGCGCCAGGAGGATAGCTAACGTGCGATAGGCTTTGCATAACGTTTGGCTCGATCACGACGGCGCCGTTAAGCCGAGAATGCCATGCCATACTGATACTGCGAGCACTTCTAGTCGATGGAGATGAGATTTATGGTCTCTCTTTTATCCCCCATTTCAACCATTTGACACGGCAGGCACAGGCTTGCACGTGCAGATAACAGCGCTTGGAAGTTAGCGATGAGCAGACGATAAATCGCCTTTGGCGTCGAAGCACCACACAATTCAGCTAGGCATGTAATTCAGCGGGCCATCCGCTCAAATTCAGGGTCTTTGCACCAAGTTGTGGATACCACCGACAACAACAGACAAAGCACGCACACCCCTTACATTGGACACGCGCAGGGAAGCAGGGGTTGGGATGAGGGAACACGCTGAAATTATCCGGACCCAGTCAGCCAACCCAGTCAGCCAACCCAGTCAGCGGCCCGTCTGTCCAACCACAGGCACCACAGGCACCAGAGGCGCGTTCCGCCCGGCATCAACACACGGTACACCATTGATTGGAAAAAAGCCACGCGCCTACACCGACTGAGCGGCAAACTCGACCTGCAGGCTGCGAGTGCAAATATCAACCTACGAACAAGTGACGTCGTGATCCAGTTCCTGCGCTTCGTAGCAGCAGTGAACGAACCTGGAAGCGACTTCGAAACGTCCCAGCTTTGGCCGACCGAGCACATGCGTCCACATCGAGCACCGCCCCGACATTTCAGATTCCACACGCCCGATATCTCAACGTTAGAATACCTAGCCTTGGTGATCCGATCGCCCCGAGCGAGCTTGCCCTCTCTCCCCTTGACGACGCCGAGGTCGGCGAATCAACGACTCTGAGATCTGCAGCAACTCACAGCTTGAGTTGTACTGCGTGCTCAACAGAAATAGCCTTCTGAAGCCGAGCCAACGCCTTTCCAGAACTCGAACCCCCTCTTCCGACCTTCCGACCTTCCGACCACTGGCACGGCACTCGCCCGCCGCGCCCATACATTCCAATGTGGTGGCTATTCAGCATCATATTTAGCACCATCTTCCTCTTCACGATTGTTCTATCAATACCAGTTGCTTTCGATGTCGGCGGTCGTGATAGCGGGCTAGTCTACAGCCTGTCCCTGTTCATTTACTACCTCGCGTACTCGGCCATACGTATCGTCACACCGACCCAGTCCCGCATTCAATCGGCAGTTTCCAACCTCCTCCGCCTCTCGCAATGGGTTATAATTCCTTCGCTCCTGATATGGGCGCTTGGCAAGTTTGCCGTCGATGCAGGAAGTACGAGCTGGGTAGAGAGAACTCTTGGAGGCATTTTCCAGTCCAAGAGTAGGAGCTGGAACGAATGGCTGTTTGGTAGGGATGGCGTAGTCGAGACCGTCATGTTGGGCAGTTGGGAAAATACTCTGCAATACGCTGGACCTGTTTTCCAGCTGCTCGAGGGCTTTTGCACGCTTCTCGTCATCCAGGCAGCTGGCCAGATCACTCGCTGGCTCGTAAACAGAGGCCGGAGCGACACATGGGTGGTAAGTCAACCCCGATTCCGGCGTCACTGGTGGCTTGAACAGCCGGCGGGGTGTGGCCTCAGCAAAGGCCTTACAACTGACAAGTCTTTACCATCTTGCACGCAGATCATCCTTCTCGCATTCTCTGGCTCCATTATTGCCAGCGCAGTCTATTTTCTCTGGCGAGTGGCCCAGTTTCCGCAAATCAGCAACCTCGACGCTACCTTGATTGGCGTGACGATGACCACAGTCACCTTTCTTTGCGCATACGGTATCGGCAGCGGCCGCGGCAACCCCATTGAGAGCTCACTATTGTTTGCCTACGTCGTCCTCTGCGTCTACCAAATATTCACCGATTACTTGCCCTCAGGAATGAGTCAAGAGACGACAGCGCAGCCCGAAATTCCGCCTCTGCCCCCCATCATCATGGCATCGTACTCGACTCTTTTGCATGTGTTGGGCTCGCTGCCCTCGGCGATTCATTCGTCTCTGGCTTTTCTATATGCGGCGTTCCAAACGATCACGCCCTCCGTCATCATCTCTCTGGCTTACCGCCTATTCGTCTTCTACTCGGCCACTCGTATCATTCCCTCGGTGCGAGATTTGGGTGCCCGCGCCCTCATGGATGACCCCAGCTTTGAGGATTCGGAAACAGCAAACAAGGTGCTTGGCTTTTTGAGCTGGTTTTCGCCGTCGATCCTCGTGTCCGTCTATACGAGCTTACTGCTGCAACATTTCTCAACCAGCGATGGGCCGGATGGATGGACCCTTCGAGGCGGGGATGTTGGGGGCAGCACCTGGCGATGGATTAATGTCGGCCTAACTATCGTTCTCTACGGTGTAGAACTCTATCTCGGCACCAGCGAGTCCGACCACTGGAAGGTCGACTGAGCAGAGACGAGAAAATTGTGTAGCGAGGGTCGAGCAGACTCATGATAGAGCGAGGAAGCCCAAGACCGAAGGAGCAAGTTGACGAGGGGCGTTGGCGCTTTTAGTGGAGAGAAAAGCTGCGTACAAGATACCTTTTAAGAATGTTTGTGCCTCTAAAGACGAAGGCATGCTGCACGCGGGGGGGGATAGATACGGAGGTGGGACAGGGTGAGGAAGCTATAAGTGTGAGGGAGGCCACATCTGATGATGCCACCCACTCACTTGCACGCGAAAGAAATGGCGGAGTGAAGGAAGAATTTGCAATGACTGGGGGTATACGGGAGCTTTCTGACAATGGCGGCGTATGACCGCAACTCGGCGTTTACGGTATTGGAGGTATTTTCTGTGGTCCTTCTTCTTCTTCTTCTTCTTGTTGTCCGGAGCATGGCGATACTGATATGACGTTATTCACCCTTTTGTTCGAAAAATGCATACCTCTGGGACACGGGGTTCTGATCTTGTAGTTTGTGCTTTTGTGGCTTGTGGCATGCGAGGCAACAAGTAACCCCCCCTTCTTGATCGGTTTATGGGATGAGGAAGGCGAATTTCACCGTGCTATAGGAGACTGGTAAAGTTGGTCGGTCTAGATAGTAAACCAAATTTGTATCGAATGGAGGGGCATGTATACCTGCTGCTCACATCGACTCTCTCTATCGGCATGCAGCATTAAACGTCACGGATCGGCTGCGCGGCCATGACCCAACGGGTTCACACCTAGCTTAGCCTGGGTTGACCTTCCTCTTGGACACCTCACCAGACCCTTTCCAATCATCACCACCATCATCGTCATCTCTCCGTTGCCTGCCTTCATTTCCTGCACCAATAAGCCTCCGCCTTATAAAGTCTTTTTGTTCTCCCCATTTGCTCCCATTTGCCAATACCTCATCTACCCACCCACCATGCCCGTCTCCAAAGAGACCATGAACATGGCCGGCCTCCTCGTCGACATCTACGGCCTCGACCAAGCTCCCCCTCCCTCCCGTCCCTGCCCTCTCACCTGTCTCTGGCTCCTTCACCCCCGCCTTCGCTCCCGCTCCTCGATGCAGGACATTGCCGAACGAACCCTAGCGGCCTGGCAACAGACCTACCAGTATGGCGCGCGCCGGCGCAGCCTCATCGCTCTGGCATTCGATATGCCTAACCACGGCTCGCGCAAGGTCTGCGAGACAAGCAATCTGGACTGGGAAGAGGGCAATCTCAGCCACGCGCGTGACATGGTTAATGCGGTGGGCGGGGGAGCCGCGACTATGAGTCTACTGATGGGTCTTGTGGGCTTCTACACGGGTAGGGTCGCCGAAGTCGATGCCCATGTCTGTCTGGGATGGAGTCTAGGCGGACATACGGCTTGGTGGTCTTTGTTTGGTGAGCCGAGGCTGGATGGGGCTGTTGTGGTGGTGGGATGTGCGGATTATATTTGTGAGGATACGTTCTCGTCATTTTTTTTTTACCTATTTCCCCTATGTCATCTTGTGCTCTCGCCGCTTCATGTCGGGCGAGGAGGGTTGGATTGTTCTCCTTTGCAGCTCCTTTTGCCATCTCATCTATTCAGCATTTTTCCTGTTCGCTGTCCTGGAACTTTTCCCCCTCGCATACTGAGCGAGATGCATACATACAAAACTGACCACTTCTCCTTCCAGCTCTCATGACTGAACGCCATAAAGAAAGCCCTCTCCCCACACCAAGCCCCTTCCTTGGAAGCGTGTACTTCCCTTCCGATCTTGTCACCGAGATCCAGAGGGTTGAACCCAAGGCCAGGCTCTTTGGTGCCACAGCTGCGCCTCCGCCGTCCCCTCCTCTCTCGGCATCTGAACAGGCCCGCCTGCGGGACCTACTGGATGCCAAGGTCCGGGGCAAGAAGATATTGGTGTGCTCGGGTGGCGATGACAAGCTTGTTCCGTATGCACGGTCTGCACCGCTGTTGGCGGTGCTGAAAGACGCAGTTAGGCCGGGGGGTTGGTATGAGAACGGGGGGTTTGTGCTAGAGGACAAAGTCTACGAAGGAGTTGGACACAAATTCAGCGAAGACATGGTCCGAGATTCCGTCAAGTTTTTGGTGAGGATTGTGTCCGAGGGGCCAAGGGACCGAGGAGCGTGAGAGCCATCAGACCACTGTCGACAAGTAGGCATCAAGTGGTTCTCGAATCTTGCATTCATTATGATGCGCGAGATCGGCGTAGGATAACGCTTCAGGAGGATTGTGTTCCGAGACGAGTTGGGGACTCTGGTTCCAAGGTTGTTGGGTGGGTGTTAGGCAATCAAAAAAGCAAAGCAACTGACGCAAAACAAAGACAGCAAGGAAAGGTACAAAGGGGTCTTTACTCCGAAAAGCAAAGCACAGACTTCGCATCATCAGCTGCAAATTGCAGCCCAGCCTTGACTTGCTCTATGTACGCGGGTGTCTCGCCGCGAACATGGGCTTTCAATCATTCGAACTCGTGGCGGCCTTGAGTTGTACCACCAATATAGAGGCTGTATATGGCGAGAGAGGCGTCTTGCGCATGGAGGTTCTTGAGAAGGTTTTAAAGAGGAGATGGAGAAGTGGCAACAGTAATGAGTTAAAGGGCGGTGAATGTGATGTCGTATCCGTGAAGGAGCTGTGTGGTCCATTGGCCCAGACTTCAGCGGTGAAGTAAAGAATGCTCGAGCCGACGAAGTAAATATGGTCAAGATGAGAATGACCCTGAAGAACCGACTAAGTGAACTGTTGCAGCGTTGCGACGCCTTTTGTTTTCTTGCGATATAGAGTGTACAATACAGATCGGATCCTTTAATCCATGGCTTTTTTGAGATCCCACATCCCAAGTCCCGTTTATTTCTTGGGCAGATCCGAAATCAATCATGCTTCGTCGCCGTCGGCCTTCTCCAGCGAATTCCTTGACGGGCTGCTTCGTTCAAGATTTTTGCGCACGTTTCTTTTGCGCCCAGCGCCCCAGAATCAGGTGGGCTTACCTCCATAAGTTTATCTTGCTTATCCCCCTCTCTCAACGGCATCGTCGTGTCTCTGTCTTCTCTGAGCGACTTCATGTTGCCTCTAATTCCATTGGCGCCCTCGAACTTCGCGTCTCTGAACGGCTTCTTGTATTTTGTAGCCGCCCACGGTTCTGTTCTAGCCGGCATCATACCTTTGATAAGCCGCATGGTTTCTTCTTTGACGGGCATTTGCTCTTCATCGGGCTTCGTTTCTTTAGTGGACGACGTCGTTTCTTCTCTGGCCGCCTCTTCGACGATGCCCTGTATCCCCTCCTGAACCATTATCGTAGTAACCTTGCGCTTCGCCTTCTCTGGCTTACCAAAAATCGAGTCGTAGGTCAGGGGTTTCTGATTACTGTCCAGGACACGTCCTCGTACCCGTAGCATGGTGGCGTTGTATTCGTTCAGGTGCTCTTGTCGCTTTGCTTCGAGGTCTTGCAGGCTTTTGCACAAAGCAGTGTCGTCTGCACCTTGGATATCAGCCTTGATGCTGCGAATGGCTTGTTTGTACCCCTCCATTTGGGTTCGATGAAGAGCTGCTGAGCTTTGAAGCTTTCGAATATTCTCCGGTGTTACGGGCGATGTTGGGGTGTCTCCCTGGAAGATGGAACTGTTCTCCGGATAGAGGCGCCAATGTCTTCTGGCTTGCTTAAACTCCCTAGCCTCTTCCATTGTCAGTGGTCGTTTTTCAGCCAGCTGGGTGTAGTACCAGAGTTGCGACCGACCTGGCTGCCTCGACCTGATCTTCTTGGTTGGCTCCACCCCGCTCATCTTGTAAAACTCCCGTATCATATACAAGCTTCCCGTGAGAACAACCGGGTCATCCTCTTCCGCGATACTGCACGCCCATTCTATGCCCTTCCCGATGGATTTACAGCCTGCGTAAAGTCGGGAATCGTCTGTAATGATCTCGGCGGCTACCGAGCGACCGAGCTCCGCCGGAGCCGGTGGAGGGACGTCGGAGGACGGGGCGTATTCGACAAAAGCAAGGTTGTCTTGTGGCAAGACCAATGTCTCAATCATCTTGGCAAACGGTTTTGACTTGCTTGATGAAAGCCCCATGACCCAAGTGACCGGCTCATCCCCTTTGCGAAGGTTCCCATTGACGAACTCTGCCAGTGCCTTGACCCCAAGCATGTTGTGCGCTCCATCCACGAAAATGGACTTCTTTCGCAAGCCGTTAGTCAGCTCTGACACGTATACTGGTTCCATTCTTCCAGGCAGTCGCGGTCTTAATGACAGCAGCTTGTTCGTGTCGATCTCGAGGTTCGGGAACAAATGTTGGAATGCTAAAGTTGCACAAAGCAGGTTCTGCTTCTCATACTCTGGGACATGAAACTTCTCTCGGTCGATGTCCTGTATCAGAAGCAACGCTTTGGAGGACAGGCTGATATATGTGCCAATGGACTGCGCATGCGCCTGAAGAACGTCCATTACTTCAGGGGGATTTGTGTAATCCACAACACACGGCACGCCTGGCTGCATGATGCCTGCCTTTATTCGGGCAATGTCTTTAATCGTGTTGCCGAGATATTCCTGGTGGTCGAGGTCGATCTTGGAAATCACCGTGACAGCCTTTTGTTTCATGACGTTGGTAGCATCGGATGAACCACCCATGCCGACCTCCACAATGCCATATTGGACCTTCATCTTGTTGAAAATACGAAAGGCGGTGGCAGTCTCGACTTCGAACGGGGTCATGTCTCCATCATCCTCTGCGTGGGCGAAACTCCAGCGCAAGGCGCGGCGTTTGTAGGCCATTTCAACGTGCTCGAGTTCCAACTCATGCATGCGCTTGTTCACGTAGATTCCGTTAATCATAATGCCATTGTGGCGCTCTGGCAGTGCGGGCGAAATGTATGTGCCATGTCTAATTCCAGAGAGCTTGAACATGGCTGAGAGCAGAGCACATATCGATCCCTTGCCATTGGTGCCCCCGACGTGAATGCCGGTCCAATTTTGCTCTTCGGGCACGGCGCGGCTGATGCGCCCCAGACCGAGCTTGATGTTTCGTTGTGCCGTGGGAGCTTGTTTGTGAGCGGGCAAGATGCCCTTGATGCGGGCCAGAATTCGTTGGATGTCATTTGCTGCAGACATGGTGACGACACCCGCGCGAGACGGGCTCTCGTCGTCGAGCCTGCCACACCGCACTGGCCGTGGGCTATAATCAGAAGCAATATGATCCGCTCATGAACGGCGGCTGCGACTTGACCGAGGATGGAGAGCAGCGGTTGATGGGTGCGACGAACAAGCTGATGGTGGTGCGAGAAATGGCCCAAGAAAATGACTGGCTGCAAAAGAATCATGGATTCTGGAATGACTTTATTGTGGATCACCACAGGCCGGCCAGCCACACTTTGCTGGGAAACGCTGCGGGACGACGCCACAGCATCGTACTCCGCATGTACTCCGTATGTAACTCCGTAATTGAGTGAGACAAACTGCACGTCAGGTGCGAACTTACTCGGCGCCAGGTATGGGGATATCCCTATGACATTCAACGACGCCCTGAATACGTCACAAGCCTCCGCGGCCGGCCTCGAGGGTCCAGGAACAAGAAGCCTCAGACCACCTGCGAGCAGCAGGTAAGTCGAGTCGGATATCATCATCGTCACTGCCGCCGACCCAGAGTACGACCCAGAGACCGATGCCGACTACAGAGGCTGGCGAGCCTCGTCCTCCTCCACCGGATAGTTTTTTGACAATCACATTGCCGGTGCCGACGGCTCAAGTTTAGAGTCAGCTGCCACAGACTGCAGAGCCTGGTGGGACTCTTTCTCCCGCATCGTTGCCGGCTTCGACCTCCTAAACTCAGAGTCAACCGCCGGCGGTCCTGTTTGCGTCGAGGCAGACGTCGCGTATCAGCGGCAGGCCTCTCCTGCCGAGTCTCAGGCGTGTCAGGCGTGTCAGGCGTGTCGGATCGTGATACGAAAGAGACAAGTTTCGAGAAGACAAACTACCGCCTCGAGAGGCCGCGCGAAGGCGTCACGAGCTGGTTCGACGGCTCACTCAGCCTGGATAACCGCGTCGCAGGCCCTGACTATCGTCAGCGAGCTTGAGGAAGTCGTCCAGCACACTTTAGGGGCGAGGCTAATCGACTAATGTGCACTATTGACGGTGTTAAGTCGAGCACTTCACCCAGTCGCATGACCTGAGCGGCCTGTTTTATTCTCTTCCGTCTTTGCTCAATGCATGAACGCTCTTGCTTACCTAATCTTACTCAACCACTGGAAAACGCCAATCTTGAGTCAATCGCAATGTGGCCAGGCTCGAGGGTCATTCGTGCATGTGTTGTGTACATCGTACTGTGTGCACTGTGATTTGGCGAGTTGCAGAGGTAGTCTATGGTCTACGGAGTGAAATATGTATGGGTCTTACTCTTCGCTGAGTAAAATCGTACCTTGCGCGCCTCCTCCTGCCGTAACCGCCAGTCGCATTCCTTCCTCTTCCTCCGCGCCGCGGCCAACGGGCGAACCCTTCCGAGACACGTGCGACCCGAGAAAATAAAGACGAGAAAAAGAAAAAAAAAAGAGACCGAGAAAAGGGGTCGAGGAGTCCAGAAGATGCTATATCAGCGCTTGTTTCTCCGCATCCTTTACGGATCCATCTACATACTTTTATTCTTCGTCCTCATCGCCCTACTCCTGATCACACCAGCCGATGCCATCAAGCGATCTCTCCGTAACGGCCAAAACTACAATGTCACCATCCTGATCATCTCGTACGTGGTCACGGTCACGATCGTCATTTTCGTGTACATCCTACGCCTGTACATCAACAAGACCGCGCTGGCGAGCATTCCCAAGGCATGGGTGCCGATTGACAAGGGCGACGTGAATGATGCAGTCTACAGAATGATTCACAGTGGTTTAAGCCGCAGTGCGGTGATTGCCTATGCGGCGAGGCCGAGAGATGTGGCGCTTGATCTGGACGGGAAACTTGGCACAGGTGACGGGAGCAACAGGCCGAGAGGAGAGCTGGATACCGTGAGGACAAGATCGGAGAAGGCGGTAGGGGAAGATGGTAGTGGCGGCTTGGTGCTGCCGTTGTTGCCGCTGCAGGGACGAGCGGACTGGGATGAGATTGAGCACGATGGGTGGGCGTCGCCCAAGTGTCCTGATTTGCGCAATCTTCAGTACAGCAGTGTTTTGTGCGAGCTGCCGCATCTGATTGAAGCCAAGGCGCTGGCTTTGTCGTCTCCTAGGCAATCTGTTGATGCTGAGGCCGTGGGGGGGCAAGTGCGTGTGCTGGGTGCAGAGGCAGCGGCTTTGTTGCAACGCATGCCCTTTATGACCATGTCGGACTATCTTGGGCATCTTTCGCACATGGGCGTTCTACCCTCGGTTGATGATGAGTCGACGACGAGTCTGTTTCTCGACCGGTATGAGTACGCGCGCTTCTCCGACCGGCCCTTGTCGAATCAGCGCTTCCGGGAGCTTATGCATCTGTTTGCCAAGGTCCTGCGCGCCATGCAGCCGATCGATCCGCGCGTGCTGCAGTCTCCCGACCAGGATGGCGACGACGATAGCGACAACGAGAACGAGAACGAGAACGATACGAGTTACGGCTGGGGTCCTTCAGAAAGCGACGCCGATATTGACAATGACGCGCCGCTGTACACGAACCCTCCTTCGCCGCGAAGCAGCATCTCTCGCAGCACGATGAGCTCCGTGCCTCGCCACCCACGGCCGCCGCTACACAGGCGGACGCCCTCTGCCCGCGCGTGGAGCTATTACACCGCTCCCATCAGTCCCGGCAGCAGAAGACCGGATATAGGCATGCTATCGAGGACATCAAGCGCCGATAACAATGGCGCGACGAGCTTTGCGCCGACACGGCGACTACAGCAGCAGCAGCAGCAGCACACGGTGGGCGGGCAACCCCCGAGTTCGAGTTCAAGTCTCTGCTCCAAGGATTCAACGAGGAGTGGTGGCTCTGGATCGGTGATTCGTCTGGCGACGAGGGATGATCCGGATGCGCTTCCTTATGTGTTGAATTTGAGGCCTACGACTTGATGCGCCACTTTTGGTATTATCTATTATTAATTTGTAATTATTTTTGGTTTCTTGCACTATATACCCAGGCATTTCTTCTTTACTTTGTGTGTTTCATTCTCTTTCATCTTTTTGTTTCTGTTCTCTTTCGTTCTCTTTTTGTTTATATCTCGGAAAGGAGGAATGGTTGTGTGGGTGTTATTGGGCAGAGGGAGGGATTTCATGTTTTTGTTGGTAGCGTCAGTACTGCGGTACCTGACTGTCAATATTTTCTATACATGGTGTATGAGGCCTTTTTACATGAGCATCCTGAGGATTGTGTCTGTCCCGGCGTTTCAAGCATAGCCATAGCAACGCATAGAGCCATCATCCTGTACATTAATACCTGGATCTGGATTGCCCGTCGGGACCTAAAGACACCACCTTGTTTTTTTTTAGGGAGTCGCCTCTTTGCACTTACCTTCCATGAGGTCAAGCTAGTTATATGCCATGAAAGGTATGCGCAGCCCAAACGAAGCTGCTGCTCCTCGCTGTATTTGTCTTCACTCGACCAGTAGTAGATATACTAGAGAGATGTATGGGCAGTTGTGGGAATGGAGGTCACAGACGCATACCAAGTGAGTATCTTGTGTCAGTGCAATGGCATGTGCAGTATGGTGTAATCGCGTATGATTTCTTCTTTATAACAAGTGATTTGGGTGTGAATTCGAGAGTTCTTTCGCGAGAACTTGAGAAACGACGTCAAGGTGCTGTACTGCCCCACTTTACAGACTTGAAATCGAGGTCTCACGACTGAGGACTGTGAGTCGAACGGAAGGAAGCTTTATCTTATCGAGCGTCCCGCCAAAGCTTTCCATTTTCCCAGTGACAGAAAACTCGTTCTACTCTAAAAAAATTAAGCACGATACACTACACTGATTCTCCAGTCTTTTAATTACACTCACTTCCTTCATAGCCATTAGTTTGCAATCATTTTGCATCAAGATCTACCATCGAAGCGCAGACGAAACTACAATCGCAATCGCAATCGCAATCGCGCCGACCAGCAAATCTCGGACTTCAGACCTCTATATAAGGGGACAAACCGCAATCAAACCCGCTATATAAAAGAAGAATAACACAGGGTGACAGGGCTCTTTATATAAACACAAGAGGCAAAATTCCAAGCGCATCACAAAACATACACACCATAACCAAGCGAGATCACCACGAACCAACACCAAAAAAAAAACCGCAATATATACCATACCAACCACCAACATCATCCGAATGCCTCCCTCAAAAGACCCCCCACCCCCCCTCCCCCTAGCCCCCGACCGCGCCGCCCTCTCCAACAAAATCACCCTCCTCCTCTCCCAGCGCACCTCATTACTCAAGTCTCTCGCGCCAAGCAACACCCCCCAGAATGGGACCGGCGAGTCAACACCACGAGCAGCAACAACGACCACAGCAGCAACATCAAGACGTCCCCTCAACAACGACGAAGACTTGCTAGCCATAGCAGCACGCCCAAACGACGGAGTAGGCTACATACGTCCCGCCGAGGGTGCATCATCATCCCTCGAGGATACCAAGCTCCGAGGACGCATGATGCTCGGGAAGAGGAAGAAGGGTGGTGCCGGTGCCGGTGCTGCGGCGACGTCCCAGCGACGGATATACGAGAGTGAGAGTGAGAGTGATGAGGGGAGGGGATCGCTTGGGAGGGCGAAGAGGGCGAGGGTGAAGACGAGTGTGGAAGGGCCGGGGAAGATGGAGGCTATTGAGAAGGAGTGTCCTGCTTCTGTTGGGATAGCAAAGCAGGAACATGATGGTGCAACTAAGGAAGCTTCTGAGAGTACTGCGCCTGGGCGTGCGCCGGCAGTGGAGGTGGTGGGAATGGAAGCGGAAGCGGAAGCGGAAGCGGAGGGCGTGGCTCTCGAGGCCAGCAAGACGCAAAGGAAGAATCAGAACAAGAAGAGGAGGAGGAAGGAAAAGAAAAAGAGCGAGGGGAAGGCTGGGGAGGCACCATCAGGGGAGTGAAGTCAGTAATGGTGAGTGTGCGTGGAATGCATGTATCGAGACTGGTGTGTGGGATATTGGAGGGAGACCCTGATGAAATAAAGCGAGCGAGCGAGTGATTCTTTTTATTTCTTTATTTTTTGCAAAATGTATTTTGGCATAGCAATCCACGCCATAATTTACTCAACTTCCGACCCCTAAAGGCCAACTCTGCCAATCTTAATATGTACATATATACCTCTTGCTATGTATGTGCAAAGAGAAAGAGAAGATTATCGTATACTCAAAGAACCCAAATATGTAGTGAAACATGTATCATCTTATCCAAGAATAGGCCATCCCCAAACAAAAGAAAACGAGAAATCTTGCTGTATGAAGCACATGCCGCCTCACCAGGGCTAAAGAAGGCCCCCCCGATCGCGGATCAGACAAAGTAAATCAAAAGAGCGCCGCTTCCGATGCATGTTTTTTCGAATGATGCAACTCCTTTCTTGATGTGCAAAGTAAATAAATAATGTTGACATGTAATCGCACAGATTGAAAAAAAATACAGATGGGCTGCGACATGGGTGATTGCAAAACCATGTCTGGCAGCCCTGATGCATGCTGGGTGGACAGAGTCCATACCAAGATGTATATGGATGTCTAGCCGTGCATTGGCCGACATACCTTTTATCTGAATAGCAGGCGCCATATATGGTGGAGCAGAATGATGGCAACTGGCCATCAGTTTGATGAAGCATCGTGTCATCATTTATTCAGCGCCAAGCACCTGCTAATGCTATTCGGCGAAATCGTGTCGAACCGAGTGGCTCCGTGCGCCAGCTTGCCGTTTGGCGCACGCAACCCGGTAGCAATCGTTACGCGCAAGCTTTCTGAGCTTCTAGTGGGAAGTATCAAAGCCTGCTCATGGTGAATCAACCCTCGTGCTGCACCCATGAGTTTCCTCGGCTCCGGAAATCTGCTGCCATCGAAGCAGAATCATGGAATGGCTATTTCAGCTCTCGTCCCGACGCGGCGCGTTTGAAGTCAGTCCCGTATGCGAAAGTTGATGGAGGAGACAAATGCAAATGCTTCATCAGATCCGTCTCCGCTTCTTGAAGATGTCGTCGCGGCCCTCATCGTCTGATCGTTTCGAAGTCTCGCTTGGGTTCAGGATATGAGCCATGCTGCCGCGTCGAGTCGGCGGCGCGGAAGAGTCCTTCAGTGAAGCCACTGAGGACTTGATGTTCGTGCTTCCTGCGCCGGTCCAAGACCATCCATCGAAAGCATCCCCCCCATTGCTGCGGCCGTTCGCTGCCAAAGTAGGCGGCAGAGGTGGCGTGGCCGGGCGAGAAAGTGCATGGCTGGGGTGCAATGCTGTCTGCATTGAATAGTTGGCAAACGACTCCCGAATACGCTGGCCTTCTGGCCCGACTTGTCCCGGCGGTGACGGCCAAATGGCTGAGTGGTTGGACGACGGAAACGGCGACAGTCCCGGCTGCCAGCCATGAGCACTGATATCAGCAGCTGTGTGCCGTCGTGCAAGGTTGCTGCTGTTACTGATGCTGCGCTCAGGTGGAGTTTCAACATTTGAAAGCGGATGGGGGGGACCAGGGGGTGGCGGAACCGCTGCATTTCGTGGAGGTGACGAGGAACGCGATGTCGTACTATTGCCACCAATAGAGCCGTAAGGACGGCGTGCTCCTGCTGAAAGCGTCGCCATGCTTGAATGGACAGTTGACCTATGTTGTGGTAACTGTCCGCGAGCTTGAGGCAACTGCCTTGGCGATATTGGCCCATTGTCGACGGTGCCAAAATAGGACTGTCTGCTGCTGGAATGGTTTTCATACGATTCGTCAGCAGACCGGAGGATACCTGCTTGTTTTTGCATCTTCCCTTGTATTGTGATCACTGAAAACTTTGGTTAGCATGCATGTATCTCATGGTCAACAGCGTCAGACCAGGCGTTCAAGGAGAAAGCCAAGAAAGTGACAGGAAGAATGACTAGAGCTCTATCATACCATCGCGGTGTGCGGCGCTGTCCGGAGGTAGCAACGTCAGCACGGCCCGGGATAGCTCCTGGTTGAAGCTTAGTAGGCGGCTGAACGTCTCCAGAGTCGCTTGGTTCTTTATATGTAGATAGTGGGCGTTCTCCTCACTTCGTTGCAAGCGTGCGCTCATGTCGTACAGCATATGCTCCAGATTGGCCAGGCGGGCATCTACCGATTCTGGAGGTGGTGGGATGGGTTCGGCGGGAAGGCCAGGTTGAGACGAACCCGGCTTGGGATAGTTAGGCTCGCGATGTACCAGTGAGTGTCGGCTCGCCCGTCTCTTAATATCGCGCAATCCAGCAATATCGCCGCGCTTAAAACTTCCGTTTCCGTGCTTGAACTCCCACAGAGTTGTATCTGGGTTTTGTGTGTGGAAGACATCTCGCTCTATCAAAATTATGAGTATGTTGAAGATGGGCAGCTTTCAGAAAGCATGCAAAAGCCTTTCCTGGGACGAGCATGTTTTGCTTTCTTCTTTCTTACCTTTGTGAAAGCCATACATATTCAGCTGGCGGACGAAAGAGGAGATGTTGGTGTGCTTGAAGTACAATCTGTGATCAAAGTTAGAGATCCGTTATGCAGGCGCACATGTGGGCACGTTGTGCGTCGTATCTGTCTATTCTTTTCGCTCTTGATCAAGTATACGTACGATAGTACTTTCGAGAAGTCTGCGGTGGGAGACATGACGAAGCTTTCCGAAGTCGGTGTCCATGATATCAAGTGCTGGATGCTCGAATCTTCCAGCATGCTATCAAGATAATTAGCCATATTCCATGTCGGCAAGTCTTGAACGAGTTCCTCTCTCAACCGAAGCAAGCCACTGTGTTGGATATAGGCGACGCATCTCACTTGTAAAGTTTATGGATGAAGGCCGTTTGGACAACCTTCGTGTGATGTACCGACGACGGCACTACTTGGGAAGGAGCTGGCATGTTGGAGGACGATGGAGTGGCAGCGCCATGACCGTTTCCTGGTGGATGTTTCGGTCGATTGCCCTCTCCATTCGTCTGTATATCGACCTCATGGCTGTGAGTTGTGGGGGAAGAGGCGACGTCCATGGCATCGGAGGCGGAGGACGACATGGTGATGGTGAGTGATGGGATAGGAAGGACGCGAGTCGCCATTGACCCGTCCTGTTGATTTTCTTTCCTCCGCGATTACGATCTCTTGTTTTTTTCGAGAGGGGATAAAGACAGCCTTCACCTGCGGACGTACATGACCAAGTCAGCACAATGGAGGCCAAAGATGGGGCGACATCACACATGCATTGCTTCACAAAGCTAGGGTCCAGAAAGCACGAGGCACAAGTGGCGGGGGACAGCGGGCCAAGCTTACCACATATCTCCACCTGACGAAGCGGCTTGGAGGCAGGAGAGTAAATTTGTCGATTGCACGGAAAGAATGCGTTCAGTCGTAGGTAGTCGAGTGAGCAATGCGCAAAGCGAACAGAATGGTCGAGATGAAGGAGATGGTGATGGCGATGGGGGTCGGCGACGAAGGCTTGCTCGCGAGTCGCGGCTCTTGGTGTGGCGCAAGAACAGAAGAAGTCCCAGGCGCCTAGACGTTTCGGTGTCCCAGGTTGTCGTCCCGAGAAAATGCGCCAGTGCGAGGGAACAGGTCCCGACTATCAATCGGATGGATGCACCGTTGACAGAAAGTGGCACTCGATCCAGGTGGTTGTCGCGGAAGCGTTGAAGAGAGGTTCTCCTGAGCGGACGGGAATCGAATGGAGTTTGGTCGGCCGGTCGGTTCCAGTCGATTGGTTGGTTAGTCGGCCGGTCGGTCGGTCGGTTGGTCGGAAGACAGAAAGGATATTGTCCGCTCTCTTACTCCGTAGTCGTTGGACCCTTTGCTGTGCAGCGGACGGAGTATTCATAAGTAATTACGAGAAGCGGAGGGGGGTTTAATTACTAGCAGATCAAGCTACCGTAATAACTGGCAAAACCAGGCATGTACATATGGTACATATAGCTGGCTGATAAGGCTTGCGGTGCCATTGCTCCATTAGAGGAAGCAATACGATTTCCGGGAGGAACATCAGAGAGCAGCAGCAGTGCCGTTCAAAACGACTCGTCTCCGTGGCAGACGTCGCACGGTCGCTCAAAAAGTGGTCCGTTGGCTCCGCCACTTGTACGCACCGACTCTACGTCTGTACCAGGGACGCTACGAAGAGTTTCTCGTCCTTCGCCAGGCCGCCTCTTTCGAAAACCATGACAAGTAACATCGTCGAGATTGGAGATGCTTTGCCGTGCCGACACTTTCAGCAGCGCGCGGGTCCGAGATTCCGAACAGCTGGTGTCCATCGGAGCTTGTCCATAGCATCGGCAAGACGATATATTCAATCTGCGATCGATATGGACACAAGTCAACTACATAGCCGACGGCTTCCCGCAGGAAGGCCCGCAGAGCCGCAGGGTGCATGTTTTCTCGATGAAGCCGACCCATAAGACTCAGCCGACGACTAATACCTAGTCTGTACGTACATAGTACACTGCACATAAGCAAGGTCTTGCTGCCAATTGGCAACTTTCCAGACTCGACATGGCAGAAATCACAGAGCAAAAAGCGAATCGGGAAGTTGAGAGAGTTTTTCGATCGGGCGTGAAAGTCGGTGGCACATGCAAAACGGGCGTGACACGAACAAGACATGATATATATGTACCTAGGTACTTGGACCAGAAGGCAGCTTGCGGATGCCATTGGCCCATGGCCCCATTGCCACGCCATGGACGATGAATTTATTTCTAGCCGCATTCATTGATTCCAGCCAGTGTCACGAGCCGGGATACTGAAAAGAAACAGGCTGTTATCTTGTTCCAATCGTTCAGGTCTGATGTACATTAGCCCGCCTCTTTCTCTGACCGGTGCTGTCGTGTCAGGTCATTCACATGGTCTTCGTAGAGCCGTACCACAGACACGCAATGGCAAAGGGAGCCTGATGCGACAGACCCCTCTTCCGCCTTGGACTTCGGAGTGGTACTTACACATATGGCACGCACACACGAATACATAGTCTACTGTACCTACAATGGTATGTAGGTATGTAGTCAGAAGAATACGGCATTGGAGAAACATCAAGTCATCAAGCCAACGTCGCAGATGGCGATGATCCAGCCTCGGGAACGCTTAAGCCCGGAACTCTTGGACCCTCCACCCGACCCCACCAGACTCCAGAAATCCAACGGGGTGTTTTGCCACTTGTGATCTTTTCTATCGCACGTACGGAATACAGAGTAGTCATCAGAAGTTCAAAACTTCAGAGGCCCGCAGAGTTGCAGCTACAGAGCATATGTACCTACATAGTTGCCTCCAAGTTCCGAAACATCCCTCTTCCAAGAGCGCAAGCTGCCGGATGTGCAGCCTCTAGCGCAAGTCGGGTCATCATATCGGTAACACGGCCGTTTGGAGGCAAGGGGAAGCTGAAAAGGAAACAGCGCTTAGAAGCTTTTGTGATACGGAGTGCATTTCACCTTTCCCTTTCAACGAGTCCACGAAAAAAGGTGTCCCGATAAAAGAAATATGGGTTGACTGTTGGACCATGGATGACAGAATCGGAGCTAGACAATGCAAAGGCAGCAGCAAATGATATGGACGGAGTACTCCGTACGTAGAGGGAAGGGGTGGAGCGCCCGAGGAGAGAACTCTCCAGTTTCAACTTTCAACTGAACCATCCACCCCACTCATTCTTTTGCCCAGAAGAAGCCTCGTGTCTCACGCGTGCCGCTGGGAGGTAGGTAGGTATGTAACTATGTATGTACCTAGGTAGCTGGGCTCTCCTTGTCTTTTTGCTTTGACAAGTGGGCTGAAAAAAAAGGAACGACCTGTTGGCGCGGTCCGTGATGGCTCCTACGAAAACGGCGCTCATGGCTACCTCCTGTGTAATTACAAGTTGTTGATGTTGTTGTTGTTGTTGTTGTTGTTGTTGTTGTTGTTGTTGTTGTTGTTGTTGTTGTTGTTGTTGTTGTTGTTGTTGTTGTTGTTGTTGCATACACCAATTTGCCAAACGCTCGCAAGCCAGCCCTACCTACCTACTCTTTTGGCGCACATGATGTTGAGCTCTAGGTATGTACTGCTCTGGCCTACCTGCTTCGTAGCAAAATCAGGGCAAGACCCCATCGAGGAAACCGCCCAGAACGTACGGAGTAGAAGCAGCTTACTCACCCCCTCTTCGCGCGCGGGAACCTGGAGTGTAATTCCGCGCGGAACGAGACAGCGCCACTAAGAATAACCATCACACACACACATGACATGTCGAACCGGTCCAAGACCGCGCATAAGCCCAGCACCGCCTTTGTAAGAATTTCATACGTTGATCGACTCACCGTATAAGTCGGAGAAGCTGAAGGGGTGTGGGAACGATGTAATTCGTTCCAGAGTGTGGTGGAAGAGCAATACGTACTTGTGAGTTGTGACCAGTCTGTTTCTACAAACATCTAGAAAAATACGAGCACTCTTGCGCATCGCGAGGCGTTTGCAAGAAGTCGGACTTTCCAATTATCGGAGTCATCCCATGAAACTTCGAAGTATGCATGTAAACAAGTTTCGTTCGTTGCTCAAGTTGACGTGTGCTCGGGCTGATTTCCTTCCAAGTTTCAACACATTTATTATAAAACGCATAAAACGTCGTGATCCATGAATGTTGATCATAAATCGAGAATGTACATACATAGTACGTAATATGTACCCCAAAGTGCAATGCAGTGCAGTATGTGGACAGAAACGCATCCCCCTCCTTGTAATAACAATGGCCCAAAAAGAAAAATTGCAATCTCACATGGGATATCACACATTCCCGTAAAAAGACGCCCATCATCACATGTCATCTTCGTCCATACCACTGAACCTCTTTTCCCCAATCTCCCGAATCTTGTCCCCCAGAACCGTCCGTCCGTATCGTTCCGCAACCTTACCCGCCGCATCCATCATGCGCCCTGTTTTGTCGCGCATCAGCTCCACCATTTCCAGTGCGCGCATGCCGCGCTCTTCGCCCTGCCGACACTCCTCAGCCAGGAGCTGCAGAAGCGTCTTATCAATCTCGAGTTCAATACGCGACAGCAGCGAGCGCTGCGCGTGGTTCCTAGATGTCGATTCTACGAGATCGCGGAGTTGAGCGCTTTGAATGTCCTGTAGCATGAATTGCTGCTCGAGTTTCATGGTCTCCGTCATTCCCGTCGGTTTTTCCTGTTCGACTTCCTCATCGGACTCGTCTGTGCCGTCTTCGTCCATGGCATCAATGTCGTCGTCGTCATCGCTGGTTGGTGGTGCCCCATTTGCATTCTTCTTCTTCTTCTTCTGTTTCTCCTTCTCAGGATCCGGCAGTGATATCAGAGGAATGGAGAAGTCGAACTCGGAGAGGAGTGGGCGTGGGAAGTATGGGTATTGATCGCCGCCCTTGAGAATGATGCAGTGAAACCTGTTGTCTGCTACTGCAATGGGAAAGTACGTTTCGTTCTTGCGGCCAGAGGCTAGTCGCGGGAGCAGTCTGGTGTCCAGCAGTGGCACCCAGCTGGCGCGAGATGGTTGGCGCCAGTGAAGGAGGGTGAGAAGCGTACCGGTTGAGTCGTATATGCACGGATCCTGACGTAGATGTGTTAGCATACCATGCAAAAAGAGACCTTCGAGAAGAGATGGTGAAGCAGGGAAAAACGTGGAGGAGAGATGAACATACGCCATTGTCTGAAAAAAACACGCTCTTCAGTGAGGTCCATGGAGGAAGAGCGACAGTGTCCTCATTCTGGCATATCTCATCACGTTTGACATTTTGAATCGTATACAGGAGCCGCGTCTGCCCATCGGCGCCAACTGGGCCGTTTCCAATCGTGAGCACATAGTCTCTAAAGCTGGCACACGTCACCATCGGCGAGCTCTTGGGACGATACACTCGGTACGGCATACCACACAGCGTGTATATGCGCACGTAGCTGGCAGACGTGGTAACCGTGACAAACGAATCGCTCAGCGACATTGCCGTCACGGCCTCCCCCCTCGGCAACTCAGTGCGCCAGTCCGCTCGCTGAGTCCAGCACTCGTGAGGTCTGTAGAAGATGCACGCAGGAACGTCATCACCTTGATTCTTGGACTCGGATTCTTTTGGCGGGCTGGAAAATAGGGTTCCCTTGTCGCTGAGACATGCCTTATCGTATAAAAAGGTGTCGGTGAAGTGAAAATCACGCTGAAATTCGTGGTCGTAGAACTCAACAGTGACGGTGTAGTGAGAGTCTTGATCGACTGTCCAAACGAAGCCAATCAGGTTGAGACACAGGTATTTTCTGTTTCCTCTCCACGGCGTCGATCCTGCCTGAAATGATTCATGATGCTGCGGTTGAATCAGGCGCCTTCGTTTGCTGGCGTGATCTCCTGCCAATACATCGTCAAATCCTCGCGCTCGCTTGTTGCTTCCTTTATCGACTACATAGCCAGCGTTGTCATCATTTATCACCCAGTCGTCTTCATCATCGAGATCGTCTTCGTCTCCATCGCCGATTATGGAGCCAAGACTTCCTAGTGAGTCCCTACGAGACCTCGGCGGAAGACCATTGAGCGCTGGCGCCGGTTGGCGGTTACCCGAGATCTCAGATAATGGATCATGAATGAATGGGGCAGGTTGCGTATTGAGCTTCAGCAAAGGCGCGTACTGCTCAGGTAAAAAGTCCGTGTAGATGTATACTTCTCCGTCCGTGGTCGTAAAAGACATGATGTTCTTGGTCGGATGCCACGCAAGTCCAATCACGTTGGAGTAGTCGTAGCGTTGGACGACGCTTTGAGTCTTGGTCTCCCATACCAGCAACTTCCCGTCTTTGCCCGCGGAGGCCAGCAACGCTCCGTTGGGAGACCATGCTAGGGCGATGATGTCGGACAAATGGCCGTTTGCGAAGCACCTTTGCTTCACCCAGTCATGCTTGCATATGGTCTGGATGTCCTTGGTCGGCGTGGGCACAGCGAAGGCGCGGCCATCCGGATGCCAGACAACTCTGGTCGATGCCTCCGTCTCTCCGTCGCTGTATGCAATTACTCCGTCGACTTTTCGAATCAGCTCAGGCTCTTCTGCTGTCAATGAATATATGTAGATGATGCCATCGGCGCAGGAGAGAGCGGCAAGTCGGCCCTGTGGGTCGAACGTGACGTGTCTGGCCGGCTTGCTGTGTTCTCGCAGATGCTTTACTCGCGTAATATCGTTGGTGTTGACAATCTTGACGCTCAGCTCGTCGCTAGCAACCGCACACCACTGTGCGTCGCGGCTCAACGCGACGTCTCGAATGGGCAGTGTCGTGCGAAGCAGAAACTTTTCAAAGCTGGCTGTCTCGATGTTGTATAGACTGACTGTGCCATCCTCGGAACCCACAACGAAGAATTCTTTGCCGGCTGCGATGGCGACGTTTTGCTCTTGGCAATCGTCAATGTTGGTTGGTTCTCCGTCCGAACCCGTCTTGTAGAGCCGGATTGTGTTGTTGGAGCCGACAGTGACCAGCCGACTGCCGTCCGTGGTGTAGGCACAACAGGTCGTTCCCTGCGTATGGGCCGGCCGGGGCCGTGGCCGAGATGTGATGGTAGATTCCATGACGGCCGTGATCAGAATCTCTAAGTAGACAGCGGAAGCTCAACCGAAGACGGCCCTTGCAACAAAGAAGCTCTCGGGAGTCGGAACGCGATGTTTGGATGAGCGGAGCAGGATAAGATGACGCGCCTCGGACGCGTTTTAATTAAACCCCCCCCCCAGGTACGTACCCCGAACTTGGGTTGTCAACCGCCAGCAACTGCCCCGCGATGTCTCCACTGGCGCCGAGTCGGCTGAAGAGATGCGTCGCGTACGAGAAATAGGAGTCACGCTACGAGATCAGACTTATGCTGCGTTGCCAAGTACCCTTCTCCTCTCCTGAATGAAATCTTCTCTCACACGCCATCGGGTCTGAGTCGCAAAAATGCAGTCGACGGATAGAGACCACTTCTTCGAAACTGAGTAGGTGTTTCAACCTCACACCAAGCTTACCAAGCTTCTCATATAACTCAACCGCCTCCATTGCGCCGGCACCTCTCTGACCATCAGACAGTGCATCCCAGGCTCAAAGGGCTAGACGGGCCCTCAAATCTGGCAACAAGCATGGCGAGCCTATTGAGATGAAATCCAAAATCCTGGCGGCGGTTCCAGATCCAGCATCGCCGCTCAGTTCGATATATATTGCTGAGTCTGCGGGGTGTGTCCGCCGTGTGAACCTGAGTGTACGAGAATTATTGATGTGCTCTTCTTATACCTTTGGCTCTATGTTTTGTATTGTTTAACTTTTCTACGCCCTCTTCATGTTATTCTGCTATGCAATGTGTTCTGCTCTCCAACAACTTCCTCCCGACTAACATCCGGACTAGGCCTCCGGGACTCGAGCAACATATCGTGGGCCAAAGGCACCTGTCACCTGCCTCGCCCTAGGCGGCAAGGACAGCAAGACCGTGTTCGCGGGATCATGGGATAAGGACGTATGGTCATGGGACGTATCTTCCAGTGCACTTGTCCAGAAATACAGCGGTCACTCTGACTTTGTCAAAACCGTACTGTGTGCCCAGCTCGGCGGCCAAGATCTTCTCATCAGTGGTGGAGCGGACAAGAAGATCATTGTATGGGATGTCGAGACAGGCCGCCGGCTGCACACCTTGCAAGATCCCACGACGACGATGCTTGCCGTCCAACATCTTGCCCTGGATCCGATACTCTGCTCCAGAGACGAGATTGTCGTCGTCAGTGCCAGCAGTGATCCGCATCTCAGGAGGTGGAAAATTACCCTCGACGGCTGGGAGCAACTGACCGAGTGCTTCCACGACCGAGCCGACACGGAACGGTTAACCATCCAGGAGCACGACACGAGCATTTACAAGCTCGTGTTCGACGCAGATGACGAAGAGGATGTCGATTTGTGGACTGCCAGTGCTGACGGAACAGCCAAGTGTCTGATTCGGTCTCGCAACTTTGTAGCAGAAGACGTCCTCACGCATGGAGATTATGTTCGCGCAGTCCAGCCCACAGAGCATTGGATATTTACGGCAGGGAGAGACGAAAACGTCAAAGTATGGGAGAGGGCGTCCGGAAAGCTCTACTGCACACTCGAAGGACACTACGATGAGATTACAGACTTGGTACTACTGCGAAACTCCCATGGCACGCCGGAAAAGGTCTGCAGTGTCAGCATTGACGGAACAATTCGCACGTGGCCCATTCTCAAGGCACAGCTGGATGACGTCGTCAGACAAATTGAAGAGTTCAAGCAGCCAAAAAAGGAGGATGAGGCAGACGCAGATGCGGTAGCTGGTGAGAGCCTGCTGACGGCAGAAGAGGAGGCCGAGCTAGCAGAGCTCATGGACGACTAGTGATGGCTAGAATTGTAGGTATAAACGGTCTCAGTAACAAGAACTACCTACAGGCACTGACTGAAAAGATCATCAACCTTTTCTGTTTGCACGCCATCGTGGCTAATGGTAAATGATAGCAGAGAAGGGCGTTTCATCGGAAGCTTCCGCTCAAATTAATCGCGGTGCCTTTCCTGAAGCTGCTTGTCGCTATGGCCACATGGTGAACAAAGGGGCCTTGTCTCAAACAAGCCCACCCCCATCTGAACACCTCGAGCCAGATATGTAGGGATATACCTAAGAACCAATGCGTGTGAGCACCATTTTGGTGGGCGAGGAAAAAGCATTGTCTTTGCGCTCCGAAGGGGCGCATTATCGTTTATTACAACATGAGACAAATGTATGTTTGTACGGGGTATGCGGTAAGGGAGCCGATGGATAGCCAAGGTAGGTACATATGTAGAACAAGTTGTTTCAGATAGCGTCATCCGTCTCTCCCCTTGCTTTCTGCGGTTGCGCCCCTGCCTGGCAAGTTACAACTCACGACTCCCGAGTGGCTTTTCCAATTCCCCCTTCCTTGCTTTGCTTTTTCTCCCTTTTGGGATTGTCTGGTTCATCGTCGTCCAGAAATTGTGCCGAGTCTCTTGAACAACGGAAACTGCGGCGGGCGGGAAGCGAGAACACGGATCGCATTGCCCAGGGCACCAACAACGTGGACAATAAGAAACTGTCCAAGTTTACATTGGGTTCATGGAGAAAGGAAGGGACAAGTTGCGTATGTTCGCGTTCACTGCCGTCACGACAGAACCACTATATGGCTCATAATGAAGGCATTTTGTACTCGGTGGGACCGTGGCCAAAACTGCAATGAATATACTTTAGTTGAAGTCTCGATCCGGAGTTGTACTGCTCGAACGGCTCTGAAAAAGATGAACAAGAGCTAAGAGGCGTCTCTTCTGAGGGGCTGGCCACTCCGAAGCCACGGTCTGACAAAAGTTCATTTGCTGCCTGTTCCGACTCCCGATACCCAACTAGCTGCCCGTGAGAACAGGCAGCAACTTAGACGGTAGACAGTGGCAACATCGAAGTATTGGTTCGGTCCGAGACCACATGGCACCGCCGCTTCACACGGTACGTGTATCGAAGGAAACGATCTCACGATTACTAGGTAATCTTAAGCTTTTTTTCGTTCAGCCTTCTCTTGGTATGTCCTGTCACGACCTGTACGGGTAGGGAGTGGCAATGCACTATATAACCTCGATCAAGCTGCAGACGTGCAACTTGGTCACTTGACCTTTTGGGCGGAACGGGGTGGTTATGCGTTTCTCACATGTCCGAAGATAATCACACTACAATATGCTTCTCCAACTCGATGGCACGGCTTCCAAAGAGTCGGAAAGAACTCGGGAGGAAGTTCGGGCATGTCTTGCCCATTCAGTGTTAGATTAGAGTTGGTGTTAAGTGAATCGTATCATCTAAAGAGAGAGGGGGGTTTCAGGCGAGAGAAATTCGCTAACAAAAACTATGGCCATCGCTACTGACGAGTCGTTTTCGTTTACATAGGTACAACAAGGTAGTGCAGCTACGAGTAGGTACTAAATACTTCCAGTTGCGCCACATAGCAACAGCTCTTTCGTTGCGTGTTCAAGGAGGTAATCATCTCGTGGAACACAGTCTGCACGGAGATCAAGCTAGATGGAGCTTGATCTCCCGCAAAAGAGAACAGGGTCAACACATCTTCAATCGGAAGTTACTCCTGGTGCTGATCGTTGGACCGTTCCGCCGACGGGAACGGCCCGGTTTGATCATTGATCAAGCACAGCACGACGGAGTAACTGTCAACACATGTACGTTGAAGTACAACCCAATTATTCGTGAACGAGTCAAGACGCATCTCACGAACTCCAAAATCCGCAATCTGATCCCTGTTTTCTGATCACCATGGCACTGACTGACGAGGCTGAGACTTTGGCTGGGAAGGTCTGCGCGATCGTGACGTGCGATAAGAGTATTGCGCCTTAGGTTTCATCGGTGGTCCAGGGACCAGAGGCTCACCTCAGGTCACGACCTCGAGTGACGATGCGGTCAAACGAAGAAGAAAAGCTTTATCCCGTTTCCTTCGAGTGAGTGAATACGATCAGAAGTTTGAGAGTTTATTCTTCCTGGCAGAAACGCTTTCCCGTTGCTCGATGTGATGGAGAGTACACATGTACATAGCACATAGGTACATGTTGTAGGCAAGCTACCTATCTACAGTTCAGTCAACCCCCGATATAACGATTCGCCATAAGACGATATTTTCACCTTAACGATAATTTCGGTTTGGGCCTCATTTTCTGAAAACCCACACAAATAACGATAAACCCCGCCTAACCGATTAAAATATTAGCTATCCGGGGGAAAGGCGCAATGATTGGCAACCTTCTCGGCTAACCGATCCAACGCCTCAACAGCGTCCCTTCCAGGTGACTTTGTCGCCTTGTTCTAACGATTATGCCTGAACACCTCGTCTACATGGAATGGGCTGTGTGTTTGGACAAAGGATCGGGCCACTCCGAACTGAGCAACATAGTGATACAGCGGGTTGACGACATCAGCATCATCCGATAACTTCCAACGCGTGCTGCAGAGATCTGATCTATGTTTTTCTGGAAACCTCATTAGGGTTTCAGTATTAATTCCACTAGGTACGACAGATTGAAGCCCAAGGGAAGGATTTAATCACTGTCGGGGCTACGTATTCGACTCATCACATAGTTAAGTTTATGGCCAATCGTCCAAGAGGTTACTAACTTACTGTTTTGCTATATCCACGTCTTTGATCCATTTGACGAACGTGAGGATCGTCTCGATCGACCAATCTCACGCGCAACGGAGTGTCTGATTATATCCAACAGGCTGCGGTGACCTCTCTCAGCCGTGCCAGGACTCGAGAGATTTCTTAGTTCTATCAGATCCTCCAGTGAAGCGGACAATACACTCATCCACAGCGATCTCCCGGCCCGGCTTGAAGAGGTCAGTTGTAGCCTGTTGAACGTGATTAGGCCACTCCGTAACGCGTGAGACTATTTGATCGAGACGAGAGGTTCGTCATTAAGGATCAAAGATTCGTATGTAGCGGAATAGTAAGCTGAAGCGAAGGTAGACCATGTCATTAATTGACGAGTCGGACACGTAGCCCCGATATTCATTGAATCTCTTCTAAAAGGTCTCAATTTATCGCGGTGGATCAGTTCTGAAATATGCATATAAGAATTGCCATGGTAACGTAGATCTCTGCAGCACACCCATTGGAAAATGGTGGTGTCGTCAGCTTCATGCGGAAACCATCTGGCCCGCCGCATCACGGCGTTGCTTGATTTGGAATAGCCCATCTGTTTGTCCAAATAGTCCATTTCTCAACGAGGTGCTCAAGGCAAATTCGTTGGAAAAAGGCGACAGGGGTTTCTGGAAGTTCCGCTATCGAAAGCATTCGATCATGTGGCTGGAACGTTCGAAAATTATAGCCTCTTTGCTGGGCGGCTAACTTCCGATTTGAAAGCTTCGAAGGTGGTGGCATTGACGAGCCATTCATGACTTCAGGGTATTCGCGAGTCGGAACTATTCAAGCCACACCACGGCACGAAGAGAACGCGGTGAAGCCTTTGGGGTTAGGTGCTCTCCATCACTCCCAGTCGCGATCTCTTCAAGCAGAAAATGCCGCGAAGCGAACGGGGTTTTCAGCCGCAATGTCACTCGAGGTCACAATCATGAATCATCATCGAGCGAGGAGGTAATGAGGCCCGTGATCTGAGGTGAGCCGCTTCTGGACCACCGATGAGATTGGGGGGGCCTCTCCCTGCTGCAAGCACATGAATTTTCAACATGATGTGTTAGGTAGGGGGTCAAACTGCTCCGTAATTAGACTGTGCTTTCTTGACTGGAAGCGTCCGATCTGGCGGGGAATAAAAAGGAAAAAATTCTCAACGTCCAGTCATCTGCACACCGAAAAGTCTGGGAATCGGAGATGAGCGGACGAGAATCAAAGACATTTGATCCGCTTTCGTGCTGTTGAACGGTACGATGGGTGACGAGATCCTCGCTCTTCACAACATCTATGATCTACCTACTCCGTATTACATGAGGTAGGCATTATGTACCTACTCTGTATTGCTGGCAGAATCAGCGAGGGGGCCGTGACCATACAGTAGGTAGTGTTCCAAACTCGAGGTGACAATCTTCAAGAATTGGCCGTTTCGGTTCTGGAACGCGGGAACCAACAAGAACTAGGCATACTCAGCCTTCTTCACCGTACGTACTCCGAAGGTATGTAGGTAGGCATGCATGTACATACATATATCCAAGGTCGCAGAAATGCTCGCCGGTCCGGCTAAATTGGTTCCCGGAGCGACTTCTAGTTTTTAACAGATGCATCCATATTCTCCGAGCGTTGTGCACTCAGCGAGATGAAATGGACGAAGGTGACGTTGTCACGTTTGTGATCAGCCAATTTTATGTCAGTGTCTGGTGCACAGACCGCGTGGACGATGTCTTGCTCATGCACGCAGACTCTGGAAGACTCCATTGACCGCGGTAATATGCACGGAGTAAGTGAGCAGATGCGTTTTCTTGTTTTCAAGCTGATACATATGTTTGTTTAGTCAAATTACAAGACCGGATGTACAAAACATTTGTGATCTTCCTTGTTCCTGTGACAGGTGTAACGTGTTTCTCAATCGGTTCCAGAAGGCAGAGGCACCCACTTCTTCCAGACTTCACGAGAAATACCGAAAACGTTATACATATGTATTCGTATCCCGTACCATGTGCTGGATCACTGTCCACGGGGACCATTATGTAGGTTATACACATGTACATATAAGACTTGGCTAACACAGTCTGAAACGCATCGCGCTGCCGTTCAGCGCATTACCACTGACCAGTGACCACTAAATCACTCTGTATCTGGAGTATGCATGTCTTCAATGACATTCGCTGTGGAACCTCACTGGCACCATCCACAGCTGCTGCAGAGAGATTTGTGGTAATTACATTGTATGAGTTTGTGTCACATATGTGTCAGCGGCGAGACACGCAGGTCGCACTTGATGCTTTCGCGCATGATGATGTATGTAGGTAGGTAGATGATACAATGTGGATGATACAATTTGTGGGTGAACATAACATACATATCGTACAGAAGCTATATTCACTGCAAAGTGTGATTGTATGCTATGTCGCCGAGTCGAGAGACTCCCGCTGGTTCTATTGTCAAGGTTCGATGAGACCATGCACCAACTGGCAACGGCGTCTTGACTCTTGACTGCCTGGTAGGTACACTGACCAAGTAGTTGATAGGGCCCCAAGTCCGTGTAAGCTTTCTTGCTGACCCCTCAGAGGTACTTGATTCGAATCGCGACTCACGAGGTATTGAGTGAACAGGGTACAGACAGCATTACTTGCAAGTTGCGAAGCTGTCTGATGCAATAATCTGCCCACCTTATTGACTAAACGGAGCTCATGCGCAAATCTCAGCCGGCTGCATATTCTTGTTACAGATAATGGGTCGTGCCCCCGATTGAGGAGGCACAGGGGCGAGAACCACCATTTGACTCTGCTTTCAAAGATTAAAGCCCGTCGCCAGCTGAGAGTGAAGACCAAGGTCTTGAAATCGATGGCTTCTCGATCGTGAAGAAGGTACATGCAGATCATACGTTACGGCCAGCAATAATGATGCATGTAGGGAGTACCGGCAGAAAGACCCGAGGACGCAGAAGGCCCCCTTGGGAGTTATTTCACTATGACGCTATGCCACATTTGCGTAACCAACAGGGCGAGCGTGAGGAGTCTGAATGATACCAAAGCGAGCAGCTGCCAGCATGACCAACAAAAAGAAACTTCATGGTGGTTTTTTACAGAATTTGTGTAAAGCCACGTTTGGCATTAGGGATGTTTTGAATTCGAAATGAGTCGTTCGTTGGGTAGTACTGGACGCTCATTGGATTGTCCAGGCGATGGCCCGGACCGAGTCTTGATGCTACGCTAGAGGCAAGTAATTCTGAATTCTAATTCACTCGGGACAGGAAGGCGACAGAGCCGGGAACAAGGCGTCAATCAGTGTTTTATTACCTACAGAGTACATAGGTTAGATAGGTACTCCGCACGTGCATACGTTTACAACTCAGGATTCAGGAACAAAATGGATACTGAAGACTAACGAGTACGAACAGTTACATACTTGTTGAGCATTCTCAGGACTAGATCTCAAACGTTTCTTGGAGGCGTGGATGTCTGAGCTTTAGTTTCAGATGTACTCCGTATGGAGTGGCGAAGCGAGCAATGCTAAGAAGATGGACAGACGGAACTAACCGCAAGCCCACGTTGCCCTTAGTGGGGAAAACAGATGCATCGCGGTGATTACCCATGTATCTTCTTGAGTTCTTAGCCTCCGAGGCGGCACCGCCTTAGCCTCTTCTGAAATTCCTTGAAGGCTTGGACTCAGCATCGATACGTAGCAAGCTTGAAGTTCAAGTTTGAAGTGACCTCGAGAAGTTTCTATGGAGGATTGGTTCAGAGAAGCCAGGATCATTCAGTGACCAGACCAACCCGTGCATCTTGAATCCCTCCAGTCGGAATGTGTGGAGTCCGTCAGTTCCATGCCCTCCCTGATTGGCCAGCAGCATGCAACACCGAAATCTTGGCCACCCCCATGCCCATCATCGAGCGGCTGGCTGTCTGAAATGATAAATCTGACATCTTGCTAGGAGCTGTTATGTACCGTATTATTATGGGCTATAATTGGCTTCGTGTACAAGCCTATGTACCAACAGTACAGTACCAGCCCGAGGCTTCACTGACTGTCCAACAGCTCAGAGACAGCAAGGGACGCAGCACCTCGATGCGTCGAAGAACAATGTAGTTTCTGGGACGATGATGCACGATGATGCAATGGGGGACGCGCCGAGGTGTTCTCCGGGGCCCGCTGCTGGCCCTGATCAGATTGTCATCGAACTACAGACTATGTACCTATCTCGGCCAGGAAACTGAATCGCTACAGCGTCGTATTCCGCGGGTACACATGTCGACGTCCAAGATTGCCAGCATGCCGGCCCTTCGCTCGCATCGTCCTGAAAACCTGTGCGCTTACCAGCAGCATCGCACGGGTTGTCTATGGACAGTGGACGTCAAGGCTTGTTGAGCCATCACGTTCGCACGCACTAGTTGTGGCCATGTACTCTGTACGGAGTAGAAGTGGCTAGATGGCCAAGGAGTCCAAGGAGTCCAAGGAGTCCAAGGAGTCCAAGGAGTCCAAGGAGTCCAAGGAGTCCAAGGAGTCCAAGGAGTCCAAGGAGTCCAAGGAGTCCAAGGAGTCCAAGGA
>SRPP01000077.1:0-71364 GCA_018360055.1 Claviceps monticola
CTCGGGTTCGAAGCAGGAATGGCAGCTTTCGCAGAGTAGCTGCCAAATTTAGAATAGCTGTCGAATAGTAGCTATTTGATAGGTTGTCGAAGTGGGATTGGCAGCTTTCGCAGAGTAGTTGCCAGACTTTAGAACAGCTGTCGAAGAGCTATCGAGTCGTTGTTTCCAAATGAGAAGGGCAGTTTTCGCAGAGTAGCTGCCAAGTTATAGGATAGCTGTCGAAGAGTAGCTATTGAATTGGTTTTCGTGTTTGCAGGTACCGTACGTCATGAGTGTTTGTTGTTTTTAGGTATTTGCATCGAAATAAAGAGATTCGGGAGTTTCTGACGTAACGTACCAGGCCAGAAAGTGAATCGTTTTGTCGTGGAGAAAAAAAACTTTTTGGTCTGGACCTTCCCTGCTCCTTGAGGGCAATAATCTTCGCGGCGGGTTATTTTCTTCTGGGTTTTTCTTCGGCGCGGGCAGGCCTTCCCTTGCTCCTTGAGGGTAAAGGTATCTGCGGTGGCGGTTTGCTTCGGCGCTTCTTTTGCCTCGGCTGTTTCTTTCGCGTCGGCGCTTCTCTTGCCTCGGCTGTGATGTTTGCTTCGGCGCTTCTCTTGCCTTGGCTGTTTCGTTTGCTTCGGCGCTTCTCTTGCCTAGGCTTCTTCTTTTGCATCGGCGCTTCTCTTGCCTCTGCTTCTGTTGTCTTTATCTCCAAGGGTGCAGCCTCGCAGGCGTCCCTGCCCTCGCGGGCCTCGATTTAACGACAGCGACAGCTGCCGGAGCCAAATCCATTATCCATATGCCAATGCCAGCGGAACTTGCAGAACCCGGGCTCATAACCTGTTGAGCAATTTGGGGGGCATAATGGTGGTGTATATGTGACTAAAGAGCTAGGTCACTCGACGAGTGAGAAGGTGGAAAATATGTGCGTCTGGCTGGTAAGGCCGTCACGTGATGCGGCTCCCAGCACCGAGCATGGCTTACTTCTCAACATGTACATTTTTTTTTGTGATTACTCTAGATAGGGGTGAGCCTAATAGCTAGTACATCTGTTACATAAGCCGCACAGGAAAAACCCTAGTGCAGGGAGGAAAACCTAATTGGGCTGTACATATCTGGCACAGAAATGCAGGATCGATGTAGAGTCTATTGACTGGAAGAGATCTATGTATGTATATGTATGTGCGGAGTAGTGGGTGTCCTTCTCAAAAGGTTAGTCGTTCTTTGTGGACACTGGTGACTGGAAGGCCCCGGCCGCCCGGCGTTCGCTCAAAGTGGGGCCTGACTCTTTTATGTACCTAGCGCGGGCAATGGGACATGGCCACGTGAGACTACGAAGACCCGGATAGAAAAAAAAATGAACATACATATACTGCCGCCCGTATTTGCACACGCATGTTTACAACTATGTCGTGAGCATATATCGCTATGAGTATACCAGTAGCAGCAAGATGGCTTTGCCGCCATTCGTTGCTTGGATCACAATGGCAAGCCCCTCAATGCAGCAAAACTGGACAGGGCATAGGCTTTCGCTCTGCAAGAACCTTGGGCCAAACCACGATGCGCTTCGCGACAGCGGCGCACGAAGCGTGAGAAATAACCTGAACTGGAAACGTTCTTGACTGTGTGGCGACTTCTTGTTTGTTTGCTGCTAACATTACCCCCCAAGGAATAGGCTCAAGGGATCTCGGCAAGATGCTTCAACTCTTATTCCTAATCCTGTCGAGGCCAGTATAGCACCCGAAGAAGCACAGAGGTTATCCAGAGTTCGGAACATTGGCATTGCTGTTAGACATCTCTCCTGCGCAAACAAACACATTTGATTCCCGTAGCTGACACTGTAATAGGCGCATATTGATAGTGGCAAGACGACTGTGACAGAACGCGTCCTTTTTTACACCGGGCGAATCAAGGCAATACACGAAGTTAGAGGAAAAGATGCCGTTGGTGCAAAGATGGACTCTATGGAACTTGAACGGGAGAAAGGAATCACAATTCAATCTGCGGCTACCTTTTGTGACTGGAAAAGAACAGAGGATACGGGAGAAGAAACCTATCACTTCAACTTGATTGACACGCCAGGTCACATCGACTTCACAATCGAGGTGGAGCGGGCTCTCCGTGTTCTTGACGGCGCTGTAATGATCATATGCGCGGTGAGCGGAGTTCAATCACAAACCACTACCGTGGATCGTCAAATGAAGCGATACGATGTTCCTCGAATCTCCTTCGTCAATAAAATGGACCGTATGGGCGCAAATCCGTGGAAAGCTGTGGAGCAAATTAATGCCAAACTCAAAATGCCTGCAGCTGCAATCCAGATTCCCATCGGATCCGAAAACGAGTTCGAGGGTGTTGTTGACCTGATTGAGATGAAGACTCTTTATTTCGAGGGACCCAGAGGAACCAAGGTTAGAGTAGCTGATGCAATTCCTGACAATCTTCGATCTCTCGCGATAGAGAAACGCCAAGCGCTGATCGAAAAACTGGCCGACGTTGACGATGAAATTGCCGAGATTTTTCTAGAAGAGCAGGAGCCAACGAAACTGCAGATCAAAGCTGCTATTCGACGCGCTACTATTGCACGTAGCTTTTCACCAGTTTTAATGGGCTCTGCTCTAGCTGACAAAGGAATCCAGCCGATGCTCGATGCTGTCTGCGACTACTTACCAAACCCATCTCAAGTCAAAAACACGGCTCTTGATAAGTCTAAGGACGAGGTGAAGGTCGATCTAGTCCCCCACAACTCATTACCTTTCGTCGGGTTAGCGTTCAAATTGGAAGAAAATAATTATGGCCAAATCACATATATCCGTGTGTATCAAGGAACGCTCACGAAAGGAACTTATCTATTCAACTCCAGAACAGATAAAAAAGTACGTATACCGAGGATTGTGCGCATGCATTCCAATGAAATGGAAGACGTGTCTGAGGTTGGTGCTGGTGAAATTTGCGCAGTTTTCGGCGTTGACTGTGCGTCCGGTGATACTTTTACAGATGGAGGGTTGCCCTTTACCATGTCGTCAATGTTTGTACCGGATGCTGTCATGTCACTTTCGATCAGACCAAAGCGCAGTGCAGACACCGATAATTTCAGCAAAGCAATGAACAGATTTCAACGCGAAGATCCGACATTCCGGGTTCATGTAGATTCCGAGAGCGAAGAAACTATTATATCTGGTATGGGCGAGTTGCATCTCGAAGTTTACGTCGAGCGGTTGAAACGAGAGTACAAGACAGATTGTGTGACGGGCCAGCCGAGAGTTGCCTATCGAGAGACCATTTCTCGACGAACTGAATTTGACTACCTTCTCCGCCGTCAAACTGGAGGCCCTGGTGACTTCGCGCGAGTTGCTGGCTGGATTGAGCCTAACGAGAACGCGGAAGAAAATCACTACGAAAGTCAGGTCGTAGGCGGACACATCCCCGATAAATTTCTGACTGCATGCGCAAAGGGCTTCGACTTGATTTGCGCAAAAGGCCCGCTATTAGGCCACAGAGTGATAGGTACAAAAATGGTCATCAACGATGGTGCTACCCACGCTACCGACTCATCCGACTATGCTTTCAGTCTGGCCACACAGATGGCGTTCCGGAAAGCATTCCCAGATGCGGGTGGTCAAGTGTTAGAGCCTTTGATGAAGACGACCATCACGGCTCCAACCGAATTTCAAGGCAATGTGCTCACACTTATGAACAAGAGGAATGCCACTATTCACGACACCGACATAGGTGATGAAGATTTTAACTTGATTTGTGACTGCAGTCTCAATGCTATGTTCGGCTTCAGTTCGCACTTGAGGGCCGCAACACAGGGCAAAGGAGAGTTCAGTATGGAATTCAGTCACTATGCTCCCGCGCCGCCTCATCTACAGTAAGTATCATCAATGTTTGTGCACTCCTCTCGAGCAACCTACTGACCCGCCTAAAGGAAGGAGCTTATAGCCAAGTATGAGTCTGAACTCGAAACAAAAAGGATGAAGTAAAGGATAGCACAATAATGTTGTCCACTGGAGCACGGCATCTTTGTGTATTATCAATGTGACTTGTAGACTAGAGGGCCTTCCATCATTCGCTTCGGATCATATGCACATCTGATGAAGTTGTCTGATAAGCTCTCGGATTTTGTACATTAGACTGGCCATGTGCCACAAACCTGTACCATCGCGCATCTTGACCTACTTGCATCATCGACAACGAGTCTGGTGAGACAGGGTGCTTGTCACTGCACAAGCGTTAAAAGGTCGTCGATTGACATCCGCAAGCCGACACGACTATGGCTATATATATAAGTGGCAGACCCGATTGGATCAGAGTAGATACTGATAATAACTAAGAATTTCCTTGTTCTAATTGGTACAGGTGCCGTGTTCATAGAGCTCAAGCCTTGAATGCCAGTAGATCTTACGCTTCGTAGCTCCGCCGCTGGAGAATGCCTAATTTCTACTCCGCAGGGGTGAATCTCTTGGCTCACGTTGCTGCAGGGATAGCACTAAAGAATTGGCAGCTTCACAACCTCTTGGAGAATGTCTTCAACTACCTGCTCAGTTGAAGCGGAACCACCCAGGTCTGGGCTCAAAAATCTGCCTTCTTCAAGGTTGGCATCGATTGCAGCATAAATCTTCGCGGCCGCAGCGGGCTCCTCGAGCAATTCTAGCATGAGAGCTGCGCTCCTCAGTGTGGCAATCGGGTTTGCGATTCTTTTGCCCATAATGTCCGGTGCGCTACCATGGCAGGGTTCGCCGATAGCAAAAAATTCACCAACGTTGGCGCTTGGCACAAGTCCCAGACTGCCAACCAAAGCTGCAGCACCATCCGACAAGATGTCTCCGTAGAGGTTAGGAGCAACAATAACATCGTAATGTTCTGACTGGCGGAACAGCTTGTAGACCATGGAGTCAACGATCTGCTCCTCCACGTTCACGCCGGCGAATTTTGCGCTAGAAAGCGCCTGTCTGGATGCTTCACGAAACAGGCCATCGGTTTGAGACAGAACATTAGACTTGTGAGTGATAGTGACAGTGGGCCCTTTGTGTATACTAGGAGTTCCTGACTGTCAAAGCTGGTGACGGCGATCGGCGATGTCTCCGGCCATAGCGGCAATGCGAAGAGAGGCCCTTTCAGAAATTCGTTTGATGGCTTCAGCAACCCTGCCATCTGGGCCCTCGGTCGTTTTTTCTTCTTTGACATATGGATCTTCAGTGTTTTCCCGAACGATGACCATTTCTAGAGGTCTCGATACATTCATGATGGTTTTGACTGGACGAACATTGGCGTAGAGATCCAGGCGTTTGCGAAGGGCAACGATCGACGAGGAGTAGCCTCTTACAGCGTGGCTAAGAGAGCTCACAGCCCCAAACAGAGCGCCATCGCAATCGTTTCGTAAAACTTCGACAGTGTCGTCGGGCAAAGCACTGCCTGTCTGTTCAAACGTCTCGAAGCCTGACTTGAGGTTGACGAAGTTGAATTTCAGATTTAGGTAGCTAGGCAAAGCCTCGAGAACACGGCGGCCGGGCTCCATTTATTTCTTCCGCCCCGCAACCCTAGCCACCGGCCACCTTTCCCCAACCTCAGCTCTCATGCAATTTTTTCCATCCGACAAACAAAATTTCCGTCATCCATCTTTCTCGACAAAACGAATCTTACTTCCTCCTACAACCGATATTTTCGCCACCACGATGGAATCCCAACAGACCATGGATTTTGAGCCTCACGGCACTGGAGCTGAAAATGGGCTTGCTCAGCAAGCGTCCACACAAGTGCCGCAAATACCAGATCTTCCGCCGTCGCCTGAATTCGACTCATTTGAAGACCTGTACGATTTTTTGCAGATTTTTCATCGTGTAAACGGCGCCGCCCTCATCAAGCTGCGTACTCGAAAGAGCACTGGAGTCTTGACTAGCTGTGTCTTTGCATGCGATCGTGGCTCGCAGCAGCCGTCTCAGAGCGTTGGGCTCAGGAAAACCGCGACGCAAAAGCTTGATTGCCCTGTCCAAATTAAGGCTTCGACTTCACAGAAATCCGAGTGGAAGTGGACATATGTTGTCACGGCTGGTGAGCATAACCACGGCCAATCTCTCGATCCTTCAGCGCACAATATCCATCGCCGTCGAACGCCTGCCCAAATGGAAGTAGCGAAACAAGTTACGAAAGACAGGGCCGTTCGGCCTCGAGAATTGATGAACATTGTGAGGGACGTTGAGGACGGATCTTCTTACTTCCGTCCGAGAGACATCTACAACGTTAGAGTCAAGATCAAGCGTGACGCGCTCGGTGGTCTTACACCCACTCAGGCATTCATCAAGGCGCTTGAAATCGGCGAAATCAAACACCGCATACTCCATGACGAGGACAGGAAAGTACAGGGTATTTTCTGGACCTATGAGTGGTGCGAAACGATGTGGAAGAGATTCCCCGAGGTTCTTGGTCTGGACAATACCTACAAGACGAATCGCTTCAAAATGTATCTTTTCCAGGCGACCGGTTGAGGATCGCGTCAATCACCGTCTCGGCTAGGTCACATGTTATACTGAAACGAGCGATCCACACATACGGCTTGACACACAGAACGACCAGCCGTATGGTCAATGTGAGAAACGCATAACTACCCGTTCCGCCCAAAAGGTCAAGTGACCAAGTTGCACGTCTGCAGCTTGATCGAGGTTATATAGTGCATTGCCACTCCCTGCTCGTACAGGTCGTGACAGTCAAAACCAGCAGAGACCCCGCAATCTTTCTCTTTCTTGCTTTCTTTCCCTCTCTAGCTTATAGTCCTCGTTCATAGCGATCAATAGAGCGCCCTTTTGCCTCTCCGACTATACGATCTGTTACAGGGGGAAGGTGGCCGGTGGCTGGGGCTGCGGGGCGGAAGAAATAAATGGAGCCCGATCGAAAAATTGAGGGGTAATTGTGGAGTATATGGTATGAATAGAAATATGGCATGGTATGAATAACAATACTCTATGCGATATGTGAGTGAAAGTAACAGAGTTTGTGACGATGCGAGCGCAGCGAGGACAGCCCGCGGCAGCGCCCCCGGAGGGCCCCCGGAGGGTCGCCGAAGGCAAGGAGGGAAAAGTCTGAGCAGTGGAAGGGTAGGTGACAGGAGGTAGGTGCCCGCACGGAGAGACACCTTCAATTTTGCCTACGTATGTACCTATCTTTGGCGCCATGTATGTATTGCGACCGTCAGTGCAGTCACGTGAATCCTCGGCACCAGGACCCTTCAGCTTTACTACCTAAAGTCCCTTCGGACTTCCCATTTTTATAGTAAAACGTGTGTATGTGCGAAGTCAGATCCCTCTATCCGAAGTGACATCGTCCACGGTCCATCTCTCCCTGCTCTCCGTACTCCGTGTGTATGTACATACATACTCCGTATCATGACCTGACGTACGCATTACCTAACTATATGTACACCCACTAAATGCACCCACATAGCACCCACTTCATATGCCGATCTGCCTGGCAGTGCCCGACGTCGATGGCAAGTTGCGCGTCCAAAAACTGCCTTGCGTTGGCAGAATGGGCAAGTGATCTGGCAAGAGGCATTTGAAATCCCTCCAGCGTCCTGTGGCTCGTGACCGGACTTGTCGCTCGTCCCATGCGCCGTCTTCAACTTCCCGACAGCGACTTGAGGCGTGTTTCTTCCTCTTGCGCGTACCTTCACCATCCACGTCCGTTTACTTGATACATGTGCGGCTCGAATACAAGCTTCAGCTCCGCGGACCGCTGTTATTATGGAGATTCAATTCTCCGTTCCGCTGAATCCCGCCAGGAAAAGCAGTTCGTCTGCGTGAGTCGCCAGTTCAGGAACGGTCCTTCATTTCAACATCTTCAACCTATAAAACCTACAACTTGGACCCCGGGTCCCCAAGCCTGATTCACGTCGCGCTCGGCGCTGACTTTATGTACATAATCGACATAGACTATCTGCGACCTCGACGAAGCAGTTGCCCGCGGGACAGCGCGGAGGCACGTACCGATTTGCTCTCGACTCTAGAGCAAGACACACAAGGCGAAGCTCGACCCGCGCTCGAACGGGTTGTTCTGTCTGTATGTCGTCATGATTATGCCCTTTAACTCCTCTGCCACCACATACCATCATGTCTAACCGATATACCGATCTTGACGCTTAGGCAAGTGCGTTTTCCATCATCTTATGCATCTCCACTGGTGGCATGACAGTCATGAGACTTCTCCATGCAGCTCCATCAAGAACATTCTCGTGCCTTCTGCATACCCAGGCACAAGCAGAAGCACAACACATATAAGCACACGGCATAAGCACATACCATAAGCACAGCTGAAAACAAACTGCAAAAAAACACAACTATACGTGTCTAGACTACTAACAAGCTGGTACTTTCCAGGAAACGCCATGTGAAATGCGACGAAACCAAGCCGGCATGTCTAAACTGCATCAAATGGCGCGGCTATTGCGAAGCTTACATAGAGTCCGAGCCCGCCTCTTCCTCAACCTTGCCACCATCCGCTTCGCGAAATGTCGCCGCCGATAAGGATGCGCTGCTCATACACACGAAAAAGGCACCGCTTCTGCTCACAGAACCAGACATCAACTCGATCCGATTTTCTAGCAGTGAGCAGAGGGCATACTTCAATGAATGGATCGGCTTGTCTGTCACATATCTCAGCGGAGGCATCGATCAAAGGCAGCTATGGAGGACGACGATGCCCCAGGTAACGATGGAGGAAACTACCCTCCGATTCGGCGCCATGGCCGTCGGAGCGCTGCGCAAAGCATATCAGACCAAGGGCCCGTCGGCAGAACTCGGACACGACAATAGGCACTATCTCAATTCGGTCATATACTACTGCGAAGCGCTGCGTCTTCAATCGAAAGCAGAGCCTACGAAGGAAGGACTACGGACTGCGTTGCTGTCGTCGCTTTTGTTTATCTGCTTTGAGGCTCAGCGAGGGAACATGCCTGCTGCACTCAAGCATGTCTCTCATGGCTTCAGCATGCTGAACGAGCTAGCTGCGTGCACAGAGCTTGCACCAGGTCTGGTCAGCATCGCGCCGGCACCCCCGTCTTTGGTACAGGAGATTCTCGATTGCTACAGGCCTCTGGAGCTACAGTCGAGATCGTTCTTGGGCTCGTATAAACAGTTCCTCTATCCGCCTAAAATTGGCTGTTCCAACCAGAGCGTGGCGCCAGATTCATCGAAACAGGCCTTTGCCGCACGACAACCAAACTCAGCTACTTGTCCTGCTACAGCTTCTATGGGTGATGCTCGACAACCTCAAGCAAGACCAGTCGCAAGTTCTGAAGTATCGACGCCACTCCAGGGCATCACGAGCCCACCCACTCAATACAGCATGCCTGGGCAGACTTCGACTTTAATAGCGGCAGGAGCAGTAGCAGCGACAGGTCTTCTCAGCCCACAAAGCCAGAGCGGCGACCCGGAGACTCCGCCGTTGCAGCACCACCCATCACCCAAGATGGTCCCCCATCGATTCACCTCCATCGCTCCATTCACCAAAAATTCTCCTTACTTCCGCCCCCGACAATTCAACATCACCACATTAGACAACCTCCCATCGACGTTTCGAAATCTTGAAGAAGCCCGAGGGTACTGGAGTCTCGTCCAAAAGTTCACGGTGTCGCACCTTCCTCTACTTACATTGCTCACCTCCCAGCTCTGCCTCACCCGTGCCGTCTCCAACTTAGACATAGAATGGAGGCTCTCTAGCGTGAAGAAACAGCCTCGCATCGGCAACTTCGTTACTGGATCTTGCCATTGGCTCTCTCGATGGATAGAGGCCTTCGAGCCCGTGTACAAGACCATCTGCCGTGAAGCCGCTGTCGAACCCCAAAACTACCTCTCCGCCATGAGTCTCCGAATAGAGTATCTCATCCTCTGTATATATTCGACCATTCCGCGCTTCTCATGCCTCACTGCTGCAAAAGGGCTCACTCCGAAATACCGCGAGATCAACCGCCTCGCCGAAATACTTCTTCGCTCTCGTCCAAACTGCGGCTTCGCCATGGACTCAGGCTGGACGTGGCCTCTTTTCATCTCATCTTTTAGTTGTCGCGACCCAGACGTCCGACAGAACGCTATCCGCATATTGGGTCAATATCCCGTTCGCAATGCCCTTCGCGACAGCTACGTCTTCCGGGCCATTGCCCTGCGAAACCAGGAAGCTGAGAATCAGGTTATAGGCGAGGGGACCGAGGAGGAACAATGGCTGCAACTGCGGCGGCGGGAGCTCGTGTTCGAGGACCTTGGCAGCTCTATCATTTTTCGCTCGGCGCAAAAGAACAGCCGCTCAGGCCAGTGGGAGTTGATCGAGGAGATCGCCAACGCGACGGTTCTCTCCGATGGGCGGTTAGGTTGGCGCAGGCAGCCTGTTTCGGAGAGTGCGTCTATCCTGTCGGGTGTTTGTTAGGAGTTCGATGTGGTGTGATTTAACGTTGGTGATATGCACCGTAGAGATCCTAGGATATGTGATAATTATGGAAGAGAAGTGTAAATCCATGAGGTCGATGATCAAAGTGTTGGAATCGCTTCTCATGTCACGTGGATCTCACATGCTGAGTGTGCAGCCTGGCACGCTGATTGGCTGCGGCACCCACCAAGGCAGGAAGACTCTGCTCGTGGCCTCAACGCCACGAGCGGCCCTTTCTCCTTTTACATAGAACATAGAAAAATAACCAATCAATCAATGAACAAGACGAATACAAGCAACCACAGCACACATACTTTGGTTCCGTATTCCATGCATTGATACTATCTTTTGACTTCTATCTACCGCGGTACCTGACGTTCCCAACACAAAGGGTAAAAGGGCTGTGATCGCATTCTCGAACCATTAAGGTAGCCTGTATCGATGTCTTTAAAAGTGACGCATCTCTCACTCACTTTATCGTTGTACTTAGCCTGGGGTTCCCAACGCCGAACGCAATTCGGCTGCTTTAGGGCGTTAAGTTATTCGAATCTAGGCGCACAAACTACAAATCACGATCAAAGATGTTATCGTTTTATCATGCCCTGTTTTGCTGGCAGTTGAAAGGTTTAAAGCGACCGAAGGTCATGAATGAGATAAGAGTCTGACACTTCTGTGACGCTTTCGAAAGCCTTCCCACATACTCACCCAGCAGCAAGCAATCCTCGTCTTAAATTACCGTGAAGCGCACGTCTGTCATACGATGCCCTGAGTAAGACTGCTATGCAAGATCCACACCACCATCTATAGCCATCTTGAAATTCAGAATTTTGCGTGTCGCGATGCCCAGATGTCAGTGTCGCTTCCATTGAAGTTGCGAGCAGATATTGCTGGCAGTATGACCCGGCCCCTTCTCAACTACGCCATCCTCATAATCGACCAGATTTTAAAGAGGCAAACACGAAATGTGCGCCTCCGCTGCGCGACGCCACACGATTTCTTCAGTTTTGGCCGATGATATTTGAGAACACGGACCGTTACACAGACTTATAATTGTTTTTGTGTTTCTGACTTTCAACAAGCGTAATTGGTTTAGTGGTAAAATTCTCCGTTGCCATCTGCAACGTCGGGGAGCCCTGGGTTCGATTCCCAGATTACGCAACCGTGGGAGCCGTTCCGTGGCGGATACGTTTTGCGCCCGGGTGCTTTTTTCTTTTTTTTCTGCCTGATTCTTCTATCAGACGCTTTCCGCAAAACTATGCGCAGCATGCGACCGAGAATCGACAGCATTGTTTTTCAGGCGGACTGATGTATGTATTGTGCTGCGTAACCCAACGATTTCTTATAAGAAACATTTACCTTTCTAATCACGGGCGAATAGAGATTTTTTAGTCTATAAGATGCTCACTCGTAAAGTCGTGAAGGATATATGTTTGCAGCTAAGATATTATTCGCAACCGTGAGTAGGAAACGTGTTCAAGACGCGTCATTGCACAATCATAAATAATAACACCTCAGTAAAATGAAGATTGAAGTCATTCATTCGAATTTGCCTCCGTCTTGAGTGTGGCGTGAAGCGACGACTTAGCTTCAGGGTAGCTCATCTCGTTGGTGTAGGACCTCTACCATCGTCCACAGGAACCTCGGCTCATTGTGCCGCGCGTAACGTCAGCTCCATTGATGATGCCACACCCTCTGACCGCACTTCGAACACTACCGCCCTCAATTCGAAAACGAGGAGACTTAACGTATCAATTGCACCGAACCAATCCGCCGAGCCTTATTTGCGAAAAATAGACGCAATCCGATACACTCGAGTCTCGACGCTCAGAGCGCGAAATCTTGTGACGAAGACACTGCAGCGTCTCAAGCCTCCAAATAGGCGGGGAGAATCGGCAACTCGATACAGATAACGATTGAAGAAGAGACAAGGGCTGAGAATCTCTGGCCATAGCCATGTCTGTGTCGCGCAAGAAGCAGTCGCAACATCCGAGTGTCGGCCGGATCCTGGGCATGCCGCCAAAGTGGCTGGGCATGTACGATGATTTTATCACTAAGAATGCTGGCCAGGTTGGTCAGATAGAGAGTGCATTGCGGAGCTTGACATATATTGTGCCTGGTATGCTCTTTCTGTTCTTTCTTCCCTTCCCCTTTGCTTCCAGACAGCTTTGATTGGAAAGGACCTAGGACACCATGGTGCACATGACCAGCCGCCCGGAAAGCCAGATGAAGATACAGCAGTTCATTGACAAGATGTGTGAAAACAATAGGCCGCTTTCGTGATGCCGAAATTGCATCAGAATCAATACACTCAGGCGTTCAATTACTCTCTCTGTATCACGACACCCTTCTATCGCGCGCCCTCTCGCGATTACCCGTCTCGTCTCCGCGAACAGCACATTCTCGCTACACGCGCTTCTGGTCACAAAACAGTACGCTATATAGACGGATCGCCATGGTTCTGCAGATGGTCATCTATACGGAGCTGCTGTGTGAGATGACGGCCAAGCGCAAGCGCGGGGAGAAGTCGCGGTGGAAACTCATTGTCCTTATTGAGGCCATCAAGGCTCTTTGCAGACTCCTGCTCCTGCGGGTGACACGATCAAGGCTGTTAGTCACGCCTCAACTGCCGGAGAGGGAGCTCATACCCGAAGACGAGAACGAGGATGCGGTGCCCGATGGTGGTGAGGAAGCGCTGAGGCAGAATGGTGCCGCGGACCTGGGCGCGGACCTGGTGCACATTTACGCGATGGAAAAACTAAAGCCGGCGTACGAGCAGAAGTGGAAGATGCCACGCACAGGAATGAGTCTACCATCGTTGCCGGACCCCAGCGACATAAGCTCGTACCTACTCAGCCGGGTCCTGACTGCGGAGGACATCAAGCCCGCCAACCAGCTACTCAATAAACTTCAGGGCTCCTCACACGCAGCCGAGGTATTGCACATTCTCGCGCCACTGATTTACGCCATTTCCCTAGCGAGGAGCAAGAACAAAAGATCGTGGACGCCGTGGCTTGTAGGCATCGCGGTCGAGTGCGCGGCTTGGCAACTTCGAGATCGGAGCTTGAGGACCACGACGCTGGAGAGAGAGCAGTGGAACACGAGGGCGTGGGGGATGGCGTGGTGGGCCATGAGGGGTGCTTTTTACGAGAACATGACCAAGGGGCTCATTGGGGGAGTTAGGACCCGGATGCCTGGCTTTGTGGCCGGCATTTTGGAGGACTATGAGTATTTGTGGGAGAACTACCATTTCAGCACGAGCGCGTGAGATGCTGGCCTACGCTGGGCTGGCTGCGATGCCTCTTGCGTGCTCTTTGGTGGCAGTTCCAAGACGCATCTGGCTTGGCCTAAAGATGAAAAAGGGGTCATGGCGAGCATGGAAGTGGGAAGGGAAAAATTAGTCATGGCGGAAGGACGTTCAAGTGGTCTTCGGGTCATTTTCAAACAAGGCATTGGGTGCATGTCGAGAGATGTCGTGCGGGCTTTGTGGACCTTGTGGAACTCATGCAGAGAGACTGTAGACGAGTTTCTTGACACGAAGTACATAGGACAGGTGGGATCTTTGTACGATTCTTTTGTCGGCATATTTCGCATAGCTGAGGTATAATCATCGTTTCTGGCTACTGGTTCACTCCGACGTCCAGTAAGCAAGTGCCTACGTACGAAACATGGGAGTCAACCATGCAGAAAGTAAGTTATATAAGTGACAGGCAGTAAGTAAGGAGCCTGCGATCAACGGGCGACAATATTGATCTCAAATCGCCATCTGTAACGTGATCTCCTCCGAAAGGAGGGTTGACATCTGACTACAATGAGAGCAGCAGTACTCCGTAAGATGAGTAGATTGGTGGGACTGGCTATCAATATTCATCTGCCAAGTGACGCAGCATGTGTACAATGGTACACCTTTTGTTAACGTGGCTAGGTATGAATCAGCTGCCGGATTTAGGTATATGTACTGCCATGGCTTCCCCTTGCTAAATGCAGTCATTCGTTTGTATAGGCAACTGTTCTCTCCAGTTTGCAACGAGAATATGTTGCATGCAGCTATCGTTTAGTATATCGTGAACTCTAAGTACGTCCATATCTATATCGATAGATGCAAAGCACAACTTGGCAATAAAGGTTGATGATGTTTGCCCCCTCAACTCCGTAGAAGGAGTTTAATCGTGCGTTGGGTGCATTTGCGAACTATGTTCGGAGTACATATGTATAGTAGGTACATGTGTACATACTCCGTAAACCACTCCTTATAGTTGTAAGAAGGGTCCAGCGGCCTGCCAGGGCAATCTTTTCCCGCGGACTTTCGTACAGAGCACACCCTCCCAACAGGCATAGCCCCAGGCCCCCAAGTCTATTATTAACATGGTGGTCTTGCTTCCAAACTTACTTTTTCGCTGTTGTTGTGGTTGTGGAAAAGGTGAGGAAAGGGACATGGGTTGAGGGCTGGGGTGGGGCAAGGGCGAGGGGGAAAAGGGCTGGGGGGGAGGGGGTGTGGGTGTGTTGGTGGCGCAAGATCTGCACAGCCACGGCTGTTGCACGCTCCGGATTGGAAATAAATTCAGGCACAAAGTTACAACGATTGACGGGAGGCAGAAGAAGGGAAGAGAAACGTGCATCTGGGAAGCTGGACTTCGAGCAGGTTGAGTTTAGGCGAGGCGACCTGGTTACTGGTACGAGAGACAGAGGGCGAATGCATCACACCATGTTTTGTGCACGGTGCGGGCAAACAGGCACAGAAGTTAGGAACTCCCACTTGTGGATGGATTGCATCATGCCGCTAGGGAACCATGAAACCCAACGCGCCGCAAAGGAAACAAAAGAGAAGAAGGGAATAGACAGCAAAAGAAAAGAACAAGAAGAAAAACAACTTAGCAAAACCATCTCTCCCCTGCATCCGCACCCGCGGGTCCGCTGCAGTGTGCAGTGTGCACTGTGCAGTGTGCAGTGGTGCACCAGCCCCGACCCAACCCAACGCTGTTCGCGTCCCCAAACAGGCCATACTCATCCAAAATGCCCAGATGGGATATCGCTCCAGCGACTCCAGCCATTCACCACGAGCCTCTGTTCCCGCCTGTGCAGTAGGTACTCTGTATTCGTATGTACAAGAGTGCCTATTCGTCCAGCAGCCAAGTCATCTAGCCACCCATCTCATCCCATTTACCGCCCTGCCCTGCTCCGTACGTCACCACAAGACACGTCGGCCCAGGGACAAGGGAAAAGCAGAACCATGCACCGACTCCCTTCCTGAGTCCCTGTATTTGAAAGTCGCTCACTCCCACTTCTGACTCCTGAGTTCTCCCTTATTGGAATAGGAACCAAGAGAACACCATGACCAAGAAAGGAATTTCCTGTAGATATACAAGGACTTCCATACAGGCAAGACCAAGGGGTCGCTGGTTGATGTGTTTTCTTAGCTCTTTGTTTGCTGCGCGTTGGTTGAAACTTGCGAGGAAGACCGCAGAGGGACATATCATGCTTTTCATGCCTGCCTTGGCTTGTTGTTGATCTGCACAAATCACCCTGACGTTGTTTGCGTGGATCAACCCAACCACCCCTCCTTCTTCCCTTGCTTTTTTCTTTCCCTTTTCCTTCCTGCGATTGGTAAATCAATATATACTCTGTAGGCGTTTGGCTTGTGATGAGGAAGAGGCCCCAATCTCGTTGCTGTGCTTCTGCTAGATTAGGTCTTTGCGCGCCCTTTGGTTGCGAAAGAGCCTAACTACCTGGTCATCGCAGCTGCTTGGGCTGTACATCCTCCGTACTGTGCAGGTCAAGACATGGGTCAGCGAAAAAGCCGCAGCAGCCAGGTTCACCGCTGTCCATCACTGTCATCACGGAGCATGATGCAGAAATGGACCGGGTCGTACTCTGTAGGGTCGAAGCCGATATGCAGAGACGAAGTGGATAACTACCTACTTCGAAAAACTAGGCATGCATGCCTACCTACTAATGTAGCAAGGAATAGGGAAACCCCCAGAGGACAGAGCGGCAGTTTGGTCTTAAGGCTGCCCGGTTATGATCGTTAACGGCAGCGGCAATCAGACCAAGAGACAGGAACTTACACATACTCCGTACGTACAGGTGTAGGTATCTATCTTTTATAAGTGATGCTGTGATCGAAAGGAATGGGGTGGTTGGTAAATCGGGATTTCTCCGCAGTTTGCATCTGACAGACGTCCGTATTGCTGTCACCGGAGACGACAAATACAGCGCACGCACGTAGACATTGGACAACCTGACAATCCTACGCGAAGGCCCCCCTGCTGGTCACATGAAAAGTAACGGGTGGATGGGTTCAATGCCAAGACAACATGAACTCAGTCCAAGGTCGACAAGTCGTGCCATGGGGTGGATTGGGCAATGGTGGTTTGAGGGAGTGTTGTAAGTTCTGCGCCGAAGCAAGACATCCAATCTTAGAAAGCGAAAAAATGAAGAGGTAAAGCTCGTGGCCAGAATGCTGTCCGATGTGTATAAATATTTATATAAATAGGCATGTATCAGAAACATGTATGTCCTCGGTACGTAGTTTTTTCGTGTGTATGCTTGTATACCATACCAGCTTCTGCGCCGAATCGGCCCGGTGAGCAAGACGACGCGGGAATAATTCTCATGTATATCCCGTCCACTGTACCTACATACATATTTCTCTTTGCCAGCAGAATGCCCGAGTCCCGATGACACTTTGCCCACACCGCCAAGAAAATCGCACACATATCTACATACTTACAGAGTAGACGGTGTGCGTGTACGGCGCTACGGGTTAGATGATGAATATTGTGCTAAGTGACGAAGCGAAGGCAAGCGCGGCGACTGATGAAGACGACTCGACGCAATTGACTGATTTAGCTCATCAGGAAAAGTAACACACATCAAGACATCGTGTAAATGTCAAGCATCATGCCACTGTGTTCAACCTCCCAGTATCTACTCAATGTCATTTAAAAGCGCTGAGCTCTTACATATGTTTATGCTCGGCTTGTATATCCCCTGTAGATCCCAATGAGATGAGCAGGTACACACCCATTGCAGCGATGCAGCTATTCGTACATAGCATGGGTAATTACACCGACATCTCGGGAAGGTTGAGTGTATCCGCCTGGAGACGATTTGGATAGCATCATCTTATAGAGACACCCCGATCGCGACAAGGGATCCCAAATTACTTTGTTCCGAGACTACATACCTTGTATGTACACATATGCACCCACTGTACAGAGTGTGTATGTGCCCGGCATTCAGATTTTAGTGAAGACCGAGAGGAACAACTGAGAAGAGTTAGATGCCATGAAATAGCATAGTCTGCTCGCCTATCTGTTTATGATGCTGATGGCTCCGGCGGGAATATGCGGCCAAGACATTTATACGGAACTTCAATTGGCTTCAATCTCGATCTCGACCATGAGCAGCATACACGGCCACCATCATGATGTCTTGCTTTGTGGACAAACGAAAGACAGGTATTGCTGCACTGCGAAAAAGCTAGGAATGCATGGCAATGTAATGCGATGCGATGCTTGCTGCCGCTGTTGAGTCTATCAGTTATAATGCCGTCAATGGCCCTTTGTTCAATGCACGCCCACATACAGAGTAATGAAATTTGGAATGAGTTTTGTACATAGAGACAAGACTGGTGCTGTCATCGGGATTCACGTGACGAAATAGACGCTTGCTGAACTCATGCCTAGGCATCATACCTTATCCTCCGCATTCGATCGGGGATTGTTTCGGGATACGAGAGTACAACAGACCGGGTGTTGATCCAGTTTGTCGATTTTCAACAAGGGTTACCCATGCGCCCGTTCTCGCCAGAGATGCAAGGCTACCTACGTACATACGGAGTACAGTGCGGTCGCCACCTCGACTCGCATTGTCCGCAGCATTGAGATAACCTTGTGTCAGGGTTTGTTTGGTTGGTTGGTGAGAACATTGACGCTGCGGCTACCATCTCTTCGTGCTCCGTACGTACGTACTCCGTACAGTACAGAGTATCACTTGTACGAATGATTGGGAAGCCGAATTCTTGCGGGCTCGCCTGGGCGCCGCGAGGGAACATGCTCATGCGCGAAGGCCCTAAGCTCACTTACATGACATATCCATCGTCGTCGAGAACAAGCCAAGCAGCAGCTGAGATCCTGCCGTGTGATTCAAAACACACTGATTAGCTAGTGGTAGGACCATCCCACTCGATCCTTTTGATCCTGATTGAAGCAGATGTCCGAGAACCATGTAGCAGATTTGCAGTTCTATGTACCAATCGGGATACATAGGTTAGACGGGGGATGAGCCATTGCCGAGCGCCGTGCGTTGGCCATTTTCGCGAAGAAGCTCTGGCTCCGGAAGCTTCAGGGAACCTCATCCATCGGGACGAGTCAGTCAGGAGAGGGATCGATAACGTCAAGTTATCGCACGAGTGAGGAACACGTGAATAAGCAGTGGGTGATTGGCAATTGCTCAATCATGCAGTAGTAAGTGACAGTTGACAACTGCCTCTTCGCGGCAGTGTGTGCACATGTGCTTACCTTGATCTGCACTCATCAACGAAGCAGAACTCCATATCGAAGAAAGGCAGCCCAGCAGCAATGACAGCGTCGAAAAAAATTGAAAGACAGAATCACACAATGCATGGCTCGAGGGCAAGAATGTGTGTATTGAAGAATCCCAAATGACAGGTCATCCGCTTTAGAAGCTCTGTGAAGCGATACATATCGTCCGTGTATGTATGTATCGTATACCCTTTGACGTGACCGTCGTGACGAGGTTACGAGTGCGATGAAGTGTCCGACCAAGCATTTGGGCTGCGGCGCGGGTAAACATCCGGAGCATACTCCGTACATATGCCGAAACGGACCGGAGCACCCCGAAGCTCCTCCGTTGGCGGACCCAGCGTTTATAGTTGGGTTTGGTTCTGAGTTGGTTCTGGGGCTAGACCAACGAGAGGATGAGCCTTTCCTGTCATCCATCGGCCATCATCAAACAAACAGGGATAAGAATCGTTCACCTCTAGTTAGAGCTTTAGTGCATGCCACATGGGAGGTATGTATTTACTATTTGCAGAGACGTTCACAAGTTAGTCTTAATTGAGCCTCATGCCCGAGCAAAGTGATTTCTTCATTGGTTGCATCTTAGATCAAGAATCGGCAGTTGGCGGGGCTGTTTCGAAACAACGGGCGCATCGTGGGCGATTTGTGGCTGGCAGTCGAACAAACACAACTCGATCACTTTGTCACTGCCGCGATGGTAGCAATTATGTACGTAGGTATTGCGACTTTGTGTTCTGAAACAAAATCGGTTTGGGCAAGGGGCCAGGCTCTTACACACTTGCTTGAAAATGCCAGACTCGGATCGCGAGGTAGATTTCGCCTCTTTAAACACATACATGCCTACCTACATGACGAGATTCTAATCGAGATGGTTTCGGGGACGCAGACACGCGGCTACGCCACCAAGATCTGTCGCTTCCTTTAATTGAAGGAAGCTCAATTTCTATCTCTGTTCCCATAACCTAGATCCAAATCGCTGGTCCAGGGGGTGGCAGTGCATGAGGGCGAGAGACATGTAGAGAAGGGGACAGAGCGCAAACAAACAGCCCCATGGCCATTGACTGAAGTGCATTCAGCATGAAGTGATTACCTAGTGTGGTGAAGCGTCGCGACTCGCGACTCGCGGCGCGATTGGGGCTGACTATGTAGCAAGCTAAGCATGTATGCACGTATGTACAGAGTAGGTTGTAGCTTAACTTGATGTCGCCTGGCCATGCGTTTGGGATGATACAGAATGATTTTTCGTTCGCGCTGCGCTATCTGACGTAATCGATTGTGGCCATGAAAACTAATTGATGGACGACATATGACGCCAATGAAGCCGGATGAAGCGGGTAATTGGCTTCTTCAACGATGCGTGGATGGTTGACGGTTGACGGATGATCGAGAGAAAGGAGTAAGTTCTTAAGCTGGTTCGCATCAGTTCCAGCTGATAGAGTGAGCCGCATTGGGCTGAGCCGCTGAGGACCGCTATCCCGTGTGCCATCAAGTGCCATCAAGTGCCATCTGTAGTTTACTATATCTACTCTTGGGGGCTTCAAATCGAAGCCTTGGCATACAGTAAAACGTGTGGTACTTGGCAGAGCAACGAGCGCTCTGTTTGGGCAAACCCATGCAAAGCATAATTTTGCCAGCCTGTCGTGGACTGCAGCCAATGCCTCGCGGCGCGCGTCCGTCTGAGTCTGCCCAACACGGGACGTGAGCCAAGGTTGACAGGTTGATGAAGGCACAAGACTGGCACCAGCTGAGTGCAGCACTTGCTTTCTTTCTTTTGGGGGAATGGGGGTCCCCTCCGTCGCAATGCCCGCTGAAGTTGGCCCTGTGAGGCACTGACCGGCTTGCCCTACGCTTATTAGCTAGGTAGCTAATAAGCGGGCGATTCCGAACTATCACTTTCTGACGAATATGAAAGACTTTGTATGACAATTGAGAAAGCGATCATGCAATATTTGGGGCGGGGTCTGAAATTGCATATTGAACCTGGGTCGCACAAATTACTTGGCGTCGCGGAGTTTGTCCTACTACAGTAATCGGTTGCCGAATTCAGTCCAAATGTGCCTGACGATGACCACATTCTAACAATATGGCGTCCAATCGGTGGGCGCCTCGTGGGGAGGTCATGTTGTACAGCGCCTCACACATGGGCGTGAAAACGACCGCGTTCCCAAAGGGTGTTGACTCTTATTAAGCCCTCATAAAATATTTGGGCTTCGCAGTGAGAGACAAGCTGTTACCAGTGGCGTACTATATCATCGTAAGCGCCTCGATGAAGGAGCGGCCGCCACGTTGGTCTTGGTTCCTACGCAACTTGAAATTGACGCCTTTCGCTGTCTGGAAGCCGATGGACAATAACTTGTGCAACCCATGGGCACCCGTCAGTCGTTGGCAATTTTACATCGACAGATGACCGGGCATAGTGATCACGATCTATCGCCCGGCTCAAAATGGCAGTGACGCTGCCATGTATGATGTGAGCGATTCATTAAACAGGCGCCGAGAAGTTTAAATGATTGCAGTCGTGCGCCATTCCTTGCTCCCCGAAGGCCAAGTCAATGGCATCAACGGTAGGTATGCTTGGCCTCTCAACATATCCCATGATGCGTGGACAATTGGAACGGTGTACTGATCATGTTTCTCGAGGGCGCCTATGTAATAGCAGGTGTACAGCAATAGCCTCTGGAAGGAAAAATCTGGGCTGCCTGCGCCAAGGGCAAATTTACACGTCTAGATATCTGGATAGTAGGTGCACAGGTTCAAGCTGTTGATATAAAACGTTAGCAAACGTCTGATGGCTCGACCCTCATCGTCAAAGCGACGCATGAAAGCGCGGCAACACTATCGGCCTCACCACTGACCGGTGGACAATTATAGCATCCTGTGATCGAGAACTCGTTCCGTGGACCGTGGCCGCGTACAAAGATGTGTTGGGCTGAGCTTCCGCGCGATGCTTGCCGCAGCACCGCGTTCCAAGTCTTGACGCCCATTCGCCCAATCCGCCCACTTGCTGCGGGTCGCGCAGCTTACTCACCAGGCACGAGATTTCGCTCATGGTACTCCGTAACTATGTCCCTTGTTATGATTGCTTACGCCGTACGATACATACTCCACACAGAGTTGAGACTTGAGAGGACTGATGGCAGTGATGGGATGTTTGTTTGTTCTTTGCTGCTTCTGGGCCTGGCGGGACGCCCCACTATTTGTGAAATACATACGTGCTGCGCCAATGACGAGCCAGGTTTAGCAACAAAGGCGGGGCTATTTGTTCTGGCCCTAGGGTTGTTCTCGGCTCTCGGTCTGGGTTCTCTACGAAAATTCCGAGGCTCCCACTTTGCTGACTGGTATCCCGTGGGCGTAGCTCATCACGACTCTTTGGGCCTTGAAGACATAACGGCTTCCTACGCGTTCGTCTCGTGGGAAGCAATGTGTGTACTCCGTACATAAATACATATGTACATATGTATATAAGGGCAGAATGACTTGTGGCTGCCGAGGCTAGAGCGGAAACAGGCGGCAAGGAGCGCGGCAGCAGTGATCGCGATATGATGGAGCGATTCCTCATCAACTTCTTTGTCGTCCTGGCTTGGCCCCCACTACCCCTGGTCACTTGGCTCTTTCAACTTCACTCTAGCTCTCCCAAGCTTTTAAGCAATTCGAGCATTTACGCATCCAAGCATCATGATCCAAGCATGTCGCGGTCGTCTTTGTCCCACACCAGCCCCGTGTATTCAATGCTGCTTGGGGCCGGCTTCAGCACATCACGGCAACACCGAACCAAACGCCAGACGCTGGGGCCCTGCGCCGCCCCCCTGACTCTTGGGTAATTTCCCTGCCCGTCCGTGTCCTCCTTGCCTTGGGGAGTCGGGTGGTGTCTGCAAGTGCACACTGAGAGTTATTAGGTACTTCTATGTAACAAGTTCTCTCTGAACATAATGCTTCTAGCCGGCCGCCGCCCAATCGATTTTCAATTACCAGCCCATGCCACGACATCGCAAGGACGGGACCTGAATAGTTCACGAGCCGTGCTCTGGAGTCTGCGTACACGTCTAGACCTTTATCATGTAACGCTACCTATGTCATATGCTCATCAACAAGACAGCGCGCTTATCAACGTCTTGTTGTTTGGACACGCGTCGGATGTTTCAACGGCACACAATATGTGCCCGGGCTGTCTGCGCAATCAAATAGATTCCCTGAAAATACCAGGCGCACCGGTATTATCCTGTGTTGTGAATCAGGACCAGTTGTAAGATTTGCGAGTCTTTATCGGATGCGACTTGAGAGAACTCGGCCTGCTCAGTGCTGCCTCTTAAAGTTACTTGCTTCTTTTCTCTTTGTGCCTGAAATTTGGGGCCACTGCGGATCGTCGAGTCTTACAAGTCGGCGAGCAGCGCGAGTCGGGTGGTTGACTAGGCGTACCCCCTTCAATGTTCACCCCCCTAGTGCGGAGTGCTAATAATATTCACACGCGCGGGTGGGTGCTCCCCAGAACAGCCAAAGTCATTGATAACAGGTACCCGGCACAGAGTCTGCTCGACAAGAGGGTCCTTTTTCTTGTGCTCCTGTACTCCGTAACCCTTGACCACACTCGTTCAACACGACAGGATTGTCCCTTGTTGTGTGCTCGAGTGGATGGTGAAATTAGGACTTGGCTTTTAACTCATCCCCTCCTCGCCTCCCCTTTCTTCTTTTTACCCTCGACTTCCCACTACGGCAAGGCACACAGCAGCGACTAACGACCATCGCGCCGATTGACGTCCCGTCGACAAGTCCACAACGCTCGTCGTTGTCGTAGAGGTGCTTCGTCACCTTGCTCCGTCATCGTCGCCCACCCTCGATGTGAGAGTGCCATAATGGATCAGAGTCAAAATCACCAGCGTCAACCGATAGTTCCGGTGCCATCCACCGCAGCTTCTCCCTCGGCCGATGCCTCGCCGCAGGATGTCTTGACCGAAGCTCGCAAGCACCTGCAACACATGATTGACTCTGGTATCTCGAGGGAACAACTCCATCAATGGGTCGACGATAGCCTGTCGCTACAGCTTACTTTATCATCAAATCCAACACTCGCTTCGTCACACACGCAGACACTCCTTTCTCAACATGCACCGCTGCCGCCGCTGCCGCCGCCACCTCAATGCCCTCCTCCTCCGCCGCCACCCGCCCTCGCTTCCAATCATTCACTGTCCTCTGCGACCGTATCATCGACCTCGCGATCCTCAACCGTGAGAGCGCCCTCGACCGAAACGAAGACCGAACCATACTCCGACGACATGCAAGGGAACTGGTCATCGACCACAAACTTTGGCACGACTTCAAACGGCATGATGGGAGGCATGGATAATCATCACGTCGCTATAGATACTCCCATGTTCTTCCCACCATCCGCCGCATTTGCGCATCGGCCCAGGATCTCGATTTCCTCCGTTAGCTCCGGCTCATCTGGTCACGCATCGATATGGTCGACAAACTCTACTCAATCGACGTACTCGTACCAGTCTGCGGCCTCGGCACGATCAATGGCCCCTCTTCCTATGGTCCCGCAAGGAGGTCAGAGCATGGGAATGATGAACGGCACTCATGTGGGATCAAATGTTTCGAATGCCAACCGACAAAACATATATTGGTGTACATCCTGCGAGACGAGCTTCAAGCGCAAGTACGACTGGAAGCGACACGAGGATGAGTTTCATGAGCGATGGAGAAAATACCCTTGCCCAGAACCAGGCTGCAATCGCAGCTTCTGGGGCTCAAACTCCTTCAATCAACACCACAAACAGTGTCATGGCTGCAAGACATGCCCTCACGCGGAAAAAGTCGTCAAATATCTTCGAAAACGCAAGTACTGGGCCTGTGGGTTCTGTTCTGCCCTACATCCCGCCCGTGAGCGTCACGTCGAACACGTTGCACGGCATTTTGAGTCTGGGTTGACCAAGGCTGAGTGGATGCACTCTCGGGTGATTTATGGTCTATTGCATCAGCCTCACGTACACGAAGCGTGGGAGAATCTCGTTCGAGGCAAACAGTCCGAGCACTCGAGCAGGCGGCCACAGTTCAGTTGGCATCCAAACAAGACTGGACGAGCTCAAGGTTTCCTAGAGCACGAAGCTCCTGGTCAACTCCAGGATCATCTTGAATTCTTCCTAGAACAGGAAGAAGACGCTCACAGGGTCGCCAAGATGGCGTATGAGTTGGCCGATATCATCATAACCCCTGACGCAATGGTCCAGTCGCAAACTCAATCACGGCCGCAATTTGTGAATACTCCTGGATCTATGGCGCCTCCCCAACACACCTCGTTCGCTTCTCTCTCCCCACAGACGCACCAGCAAGCTTCTATGCTGCCGCCTACAAGCCCAGGCAATCAGAATGCTTTTATTCAGTCTTTTCGTGGGCCACTCTTTCTTCCCTCGCAAGCGTTCTCTGCACAGAGTGGACCGTCACCCGAATCTTCGTCACAATCTCCGATGACCGCCTCGCAGTCGCCACACGCAGCCGCGAGCTCGCCAATGGCAATGGATAAGCTTGATTTGCAGCATTCTGCATCCAATGCTGGCCATTCTATTGCGGACTCTCTGATGAACTACGATTTAGCCACGAATGAGGCATTCCGAGACTGGCCCAGCTTGATGGGCAACCTAGCAAACAATTCCGAGTCGCCATCGCAGAGCAACAACAGCCAACAGCAAACTGGGTGGGGGCAGATGTTCCAGTACTCTTACGACCCGAGGGTCACACCAGCATGAAGGCAATGCTCATTCTCGCCACGCATAGACACTGATACATGAGTTGTTTTGATATTTCCTTTTCCTTTTATTTCGCTTTGTCTTCATACATATAGCCGACTTACCTACAACGGCCAGTCGCTTCCAGCCACACCGCCTCTATCTCCTTCCAGTCCTTTTTGCTTCATTCAATACATCGCCCTGTCAACGTATCATAATACAATTCACCAGCATGTTCCAGACCGGAAGATGAGACGAGCCCAATCTTCAGATGCTAGCTTGAAATCATTCAGTTCTTCCATGTCGCTCACTGTCTTCTATCTCTTTACTTGTTCTACGCGAAAACTTTTCTTTCCTTTCTTGAAGGATCTAATGATTAATACCCCTCAATTATGCAGCCCATCATAACTGCCAGCAACGTCACTACTTGGGACACTCTCCTTTAGTCGGCGCTACCAATTTTGTATGTTGAAGCGATGTAACTGCCGGTAATTAGAGGAGACCACAGTTCAAAACAACATAAAGTGCGAAAAAAGGACCGAAGTCAAGACCCACGGCGGGCGGGGTCATAAGAGCGAAGCGCTTTCCACTTTCTTTCGGTCTCGTCACATCTTTTTATCTCGGGCTACGTCTCTCTACTGAGCTGAAAAATATCAGTTCGCCTCTCATTTGCTTTCCTTTTTTCTTTCCTTTTTCTTTCCTTTTTCTTTCCTTTTCTTTTCTTTTCTTTTCTTTCTCTGGGCCATTCTTTTTTTTGTTCTCCTTCTTCTTCGTGGCGTTTACTAGATGGGCGCATCTCTAGTCGTTTGAGGCAGTCGATGGGAAGGTTTGGAACGGTTCTCAGGGCGTATTTTAAAGGAAATCCCTGAGATGGACATCTTGTACATAGAGGCGTATGCGACATGGCATACGTACGTTCACACTCGAGCGCCAAGTATATGTTGGCTGGTATACTCAGGGTCACCAATGTACTCTTCTGTAGGATGTATTGATTTCTTATTTAGAGTGGAACTTGGTGCGTCAAAGATAACTACAGCCTGGTTATCTCTATTCGATATTTGTTGTTGGCATTCCGTGGTAGAGATATGAGGTTTATGTCGAAGATAACTAGAGTGAAGCTCGCAGCTTGTTGTGGATGCACCTGAGGACTCAGGAGACTGCATTTAGCTGCATCCCACGCACTGTGCCATCCTGGACACGCCGCACAAGTAAATGGCATGTATTTATCTGGGACTACATGCGAGGGACGAGTATTTGACAGAGTAGTTTGATTAATCTACTGACTGATGTTTATTCAAAGAGCATAGTACATACTTCCAGTTGCCAGGAACTGGCTGGTTAAGCTTAGGTATTTAGTGCACACATACCCTCACAGTACCAGGCACCTAGGTACCTAATGCATGGGTTGCAGTGTGTCACTGTGTCCCGCATTTTGTCTGCCAGCCGCTCGGCACTTCTTGGATTATTTGACGAGTGCCCGCCAACTGCCGAATAACGTTTGCCTAGATAATTCACGAGGCTAGACGGGATGCAGCCCGGGAACAACTCTTCTTCACGTTGGAAAATCTGTCAAAGGGCCCAATCTCCGGTGCCATGTCTGCCTATGTCGACTTCTTCAGTAGCCACGCGCCATCTTTTGGTCACTGGCTTGAACTGAGTGAGATACCGCTTGCAGGGGAATTGACCGCCGTGCATCCTCCAAAACTCCCGCTGAATGAGTTTGACGAAAGAACTCAGCTCAAAGACCAATATTTGGAAACTCAATATCGCCTCCACCGATATGAAGCGACAGAACCTCTGCGTCGCGCCATTCAAGAATACCGCACCAAACTCTCGTACGGGAATTTAGACATAGAGCTAGGTTTGGCGAATATCTACAAAAACGTACCTACCTAGTGTCTGATTCATCTTGTTACGAATCCGCGTGTGCGATTTCTGATTACGCGTCTAGGTGTTCGTAACTGGTCACGCCTTTGGCAATGACGGAGCCACTCAACGTCTTCGCATCTGCAAACCCCCGAATCAGCTCTTCATAGTCGATGAGGCCCAGGAGGGTGAAAAGGTTGACGAGATCGAATACCTCACGCCGGGAACACTACTAGCAGTATCGACAGACCACTTCAGAAGTACTTGTTCTGTTGCAGTCGTGGCCGAGAATGATGGCCTACAGATGGACACGCCCTATATCGATGTCTTCTAGGCGAAGCCAGACGATATGGTCACAGATCCCACCTCTGAGTTACTCTTGCTTGAGCCAAGATCCGGTTATTTCGAGTCGCTGAGACACGTGATGGTAGGGCTACAGACTTTGTCGCGACATCAGTATGTTCAGCTCTCAAGTACCATGCCCCTTGTGAGATGATGTCTGATTGCTGATTTGGCTAAAACGAAGATCAAAATGTCTACTGAATTCGTATCTGTTTGAGACCAAGCCCGAATCAGTGGCCGTTCCCCGATACATCCGACAGAATAAGCCAGGGAAGCTCTCGATGCCACGTGTTGTCAGAAGCCTCAACAAGTCCCAGCTTCTCGCGTTCAACAAAGCAACATCAGAAGAAGTCTCACTCATCCAAGGACCCCCTGGCACGGGAAAAACTTTTACCTCAAACGTCATTCTTCAAAGCCTCGTCGACACATTCGGCATGCCGGACTTGCCAGATAGTCCTATAATCGTTGTCGCACAAACAAATCATGCAGTGGATCAGCTCCTGAAGAAGTATATCGATGATAGAGGGTCCGACACCGTAGTCAGACTTGGTCGACGTGGCAGCGATGAATTGAAAGCCTTCTACTTGGGTGAGCGCATGTATAATTCGAAGAATGCTCGAGGACAGTCAACCAAACAGTTTACGACAAAACTCAAGAGTATAATCAAATGCCTAGAAAACGCTGGCAATCAAGCTATTGAGGTGGTGGATGCTGAGACTCTCAAGAATTTCGGTGTTCTCAGTGCCGCTCAGTATGACTCGCTAGTAGATGACGACGAATGGGAGTCGTCGGGAACCCAAGTACAAGAGAAACACGACGATCCTCTCTCGAGATGGCTCGGTGACACCGACCTGACACCTGCTCTCCATCGAGAAGAGGTACAAGAAGAAGGCCAAATCAAGGATCGGAGATGGCGAGGCGCACAAATTTCCTTTGTACCTTTAGAAGATTCTGCGGCAGCCTTTCCTAACGAAGGTTATACAAGACACCTGCTTGAACGATCCACAAACCTATACGATATAAGACCAGAGAAGAGGCCATATGTCTACAAAATGTTGCTCACTCAGCTTCGTGATATCCGAAACCCACGATCGGGTCTGGTCGAGCTTCTGGCGTCATACACTGAGAACTGCAAAGTCATGAAGGAGGTCAAGGACATGAACCGCGCTCAGTTTATCCTGAGGGCCGGTTTCAAGGTCGTCGCATGTACAGCAACGGGACTACTGAAACACAAAAGAATCATTGCTCAGTTGCGGCCACGGGTCCTCCTGATGGAAGAAGCTGCCGAAATACGCGAAGCTGACACGATAGCCGCATGTCTGTGCTTTCCGACTCTGGAGCACCTGATTATGCTGGGCGACCATCAGCAGTTACAGCCTCACGCCAACTTGCATGAGCTGTCCTTGGATCCATATCGCATCAACATCTCCATGTTCGAGCGCTTAATCAAGATTGGATTGTCACATGGGACGCTGCTAGAACAAAGACGCATGATCCCACCGCTGCGCGAAACCGTCCAGCTCTTCTACCCAGATATAATAGATTCGCCAAGTATCTCGAAGCTTCCCACGTCCGTGCCAGGCGTCCTCCAGCCTCTATGGTGGTTCCAGCACGATTGGCAGGAAATGCGATCCCGAATAGGCTCCGATTGCACCACGATTGAGAACGTCATGGAGGCCAGGATGATTGTGCTCTTTGTTCAGTATCTAGTGGAGATACAAGGTATTCACCCTGCGCGAATCACGATGCTGACATTCTACAATGGCCAAGCAAGGCTCATTCGGGGTGAGCTGGCTAGGAATGCATGTCTCGCAAGGCGTGCTCCTTCCTCGGAATGGTCCGTCAGAACAGTAGACGGATTCCAAGGAGAGGAAAACGACTTTATACTGCTCTCACTCGTGCGAGGTCCCAACGGAGTACCTGGGTTTCTGGCCTCGGATAATCGCGTCATTGTCGCCCTGAGCCGGGCAAAACTCGGTTTGTACATATTTGGCCACCGAGATGTTTTGCTCCGGACCCCGAAAAGCCGTCAGACGTGGTCCCAAGTAATACATATGATGCGACATAGCAGCGGTCGAACTCTACGCTTATTAGTGGACGGTGAAGAACGACGTGTCGGTCAGCCTGACGATTGGGCATCTATTTTGCGGACGAGCAGATTGGCAACGTCTGCAGCTGCACAAGGCAGCCGACATCCCGCTGAAAATATGATAAGCCCCCCTCATCGAAAGCTTGTAGGTCGAACTTCCTATGGAACTGACACTCCTTTCGGAACGGGATCTGAACTGGATAGAGCGCCCGTCAATGCGATGATGACAACAAGTGGAAACCTAGGGGCAGCACTATCGCTACGGCCAGCAAGTCCTCCCTCAGTGGCCGTAGGAAAGGCAGAGACATTGACACTGGATTTCGACACCGATTTGATCTGCCTGACAGATACGGTGACGATTCCACTATCATTACAGTTGATGAGTCTGCGGGACTTGTCGTTAGACACACCTGCTTTAGCCCTGGAAGCTGCAGAATATGATGAAGCATTAATCCAGTTCTCGGATGATGAAGACGAAAATGGTGGTGGTGAGGATATGTTGAGCAAGGCGCCAATCGATCTTCTCGAGTGAAGAGTTTGTTTTTTGTTTTCTGATTTGTTCGGGTTCATAGAGGATGCGACACGAAATGTTACGGCTGGAGTCTGATGAACCGGAACGCCTTGTCCCAAGCAGTGGGCCCAGTCGAATGCCAAGATGCACTTGGGGTCGGATAGGAAAGGCCAGGATAATAGAACAAAGATTGTAAAATGAGAAAGGACTTTCTGAGAGAAGCGGTCTCATCAATGCACATGAATTTAGCTATGTACATAATTACATGTAGTTGCTTGCTGACCTGCTGATCCGTTTCATGAGGGCGGGCTTGACGAGTCGTGCCTATCCCGCGTCAACTGCGTTTGGGGATGGCCCATGGGTGGATACGTGAGGGAAAGCTTCCATCAAACCTGCGCCGCCTCGCGAGGGAGTTAGAGGGAGTTAAGCCCTCCAGCGACCCGCGCCTACTAATCCCGCCTGAATCACGGTTCGAAAGCACTGATCGACTGGCATCTTCATCGGAGTCATCGCATTCCTTTAGAATCAGTGCGCCTGCGCCTTCGCGCACGAGCTGCTGCCGCCGCGGGTTGGCAGCCGCGTCCCCGCTTGGAGCGACACGACTGCCATTTCGAATCATGAGTCGCATTGTCTCTGAGCCGTTCGCCTTTGCCCATTAAACCGTTTCCAGGTTGCTATATTCTCAAGCGCTCTTCTCGACGACTAGTCAGCCAGCGTTGCTGCCGACCCGAGCCGCCGTCATGGATGATGAAGATCGCTTCTCGGCAAGCTCGCCAGAGTCAGACCGACAGAACGAGGCGGACGAGCTCATGGAAGACGCCGACGAGGCAGAAAACGACGCCGACCAGGAGCAGGATGACGACAATGCCGAAGATGACGATGACGACAACAACGACGACGATAATGACGGCAACGATGGGGACGATGGCGATGACGAGTCCCAAAATATTACTGCGCCCGGGTCAGGAGCGAGGTCAGATGCCGGGTCTAGCAGGCCTAGCACACCTGTGCATCGGATATCGATGCCATATATTCGCCCGTCGATTCGGCCCGAAGCCATCACTGCGCGACTCTACGATATCGTGCCTACAATGGCGGCTCCTCAATCGACGAGCATCAATGCCATGGCCATAACGCCAGATCTGCGGTACTGGATCACGGGAGGATCCGATGGCTATATTCGCAAATACGATGGTCCGGGGACTATCAATGGAAAACTGCCATTGACAGTTGCCCAGAAACATCCATTCGTGGACAGCGTCACAAAGGCTGGCATCTTGATGTCATACTGGGAGAATGAGGAACCACCCATGCCGGTTGGCATCGACCAAGATCAAAATCTGTCGCCGGTATACTCTCTGGCAGTCCATTCCGAAGCGCTGTGGCTGCTATCAGGGCTGGAGTCGGGCGGCATCAACCTGCAAAGCATCCGGCACGATGAAGGCAAGAAAATCGCGTGCCTGCAACAGCACAAAAACGCTGTGAGCTCACTAATGCTTGCGACGGATGAGAGAAGCGTGCTGAGCGGTGGCTGGGACAAGAACATCTTTGACTGGGACTTGGACACTGGCAACACCATACGTAGTTTCGATGGATCAGGTGGTCAAATATCTTCAATCGAGTTGCGACCGGCCTGCGGTGACCCAGTCCCAGCCGAGGCTGACGAACCAATTCCACAGTCCAATACCATCTCGACAAACAATGATGCTCCGTTGCCCAATGGGATTTACCAAGAAGACGCTGTTGAAGGAGCCGTGAGAGGAATCGATAGCTTTGCTACGACCGACCGCGAGGGCGATGTATCCCCAATCCATGACACAATTTTCGGCGACAGCGACGCCGGGAGCTTATTTGGCGAGACCGTCGGCGATCAGCCGTTCGGAAATGACGACGATACTTTCGGTACCAGTATGGATATGATTCCATGCCATGGAGGCGGGATGGATCATTCTGCCGACTATGCCATGACAAATATGGGAGCGCAAGAAGAATTCACCGTGGCCGCGCACGCGCCGGGTTCCCAGACAACCCAAGTACAGACACAGGAGCCTCCGCAAGAAGCATGGCAAGAGCCACTGCAAGAGCCACTGCAAGAGCCACTGCAAGAGCCACTGCAAGAGCCACTGCAAGAGCCACTGCAAGAGCCACTGCAAGAGCCACTGCAAGATGCCGTGTTCGTGAACGGTGAGCCGAAGGCCGAGGCGGATGAAGCGCCTCCTGTGCTGAACAGCACAAATGGGGCGCAGCCAGAGCCGGAACTGAACACACAGCGACAAGTCGATGACGCTTCGAAAGACGATCCTTCGAGCTTCGACCCTATGAGAGATGACCCCTTGAGGGACGAAGAGGAAATCATGGCTCAGCTAGCTGAAGACGAGATTGCCCTGAACAGGTCGCAACCGCCAGGGCCATCGCCAGAGCAATCGCCAGAACATTCACCCGCGCATTCATCAGATGAGTCGGTAGAGGAATCAGCAGAGGATTCGGGAGAAGAGTCGGGAGAGCAGTCGCCAGAGCATACACCAGAGCATTCACCAGAGCCATCACCAGGGCATTCGCCAGGAGCCACAGCAGCAATGTCCCCGTCCCACGTCGTTGATCAATCTCAAATGTCAACCACCATTTTTCTATCATCTGCAATCGACGGAACTATTCGTATATGGGACAAACGCGTTCCCAACGCCGTCGCCAGAATCGCCACTAAGCATGGCGTTCCACCGTGGTGCATGAGCGCATGCTGGAGCCCAGACGGCAACATGATATACGCAGGGCGCAGGAACGGCACCGTAGAGGAATACGATCTTCGTCACGCAAGACGAGGATGGGAACCAGAACGAGCTCTCAAATTCCCTACGGGAAGCGGTGCCGTCAGCGCTGTGAGGAGTATGCCGAATGGAAAACATCTTGTATGGTATGTGCTCCTTCCGCACTCTTTTCTCTTCCCCCCCCCCCTTTTCTTTTCTGTTGGTCAGATATTGGCTCCAAGTCACCTCGGGTCTCGTTTTGTTCTCTCTACTTGCTGTTTTCTCTTCTTTTCTAACCAACCATCCGTGCGATGTAGCGCATCCTACGATATCACACGACTATACGACCTACGTGACACGCGCGCATTCAAGCACTCGACTGTGCCTTTTCTCATTATTCCTGGACCGCCGCGCGCGGGCGTTATATCCTCTTTATATATTGACCCAACCTGCAGGTTCATGCTGAGCGCAGCAGGCACACGGGGTTGGGAGGGGACCTGTACGGAGGCCCTGATTGGATATGAGATTCAGGTTCTGAATGACTAGCGGAGTTGTGTAAGTGGTGATTCAGTGCGACGATGGTGGGTGGATGTGAGTTTTGCGTGAAACATTGGATTCATCACGCGAATGTTGAGAGGGCGTATATGTAATGGGATTCCTTTTTCTTTTATTGTTCTTGCTCTTTTCTTCTTGGAAAGGAGTAGGTCACGGGTTAAAGGGAACTTGGCAGCTAGCTTTGTTGCTTTTTGAATATGTAGCACGTTTTTTGGCCTTACAATTGGGATACTTGGACAGTGAATAGTATCTTGATGAAATGCCGGAATCACACAACGCGGAGTATCTACAGACATTCGGATTGGGCGGCACCGCAGGTGACGTGCTGCAATTGTTCGCATTTAGTGTCCACTGTCTATTAGGTAGTCTGCATGTTGCTCTCTGCGCGCAGAGTGGTAGGTAGTCAAAGCAGATACGAGCAAGCATTTCGTAAGTCTCAATGGAACTTTGCATTAGCCTCTCGAAAAGCATCGCAGCGGCTTGCGTGCGACCCCGAATTCGACCGAGTTTGATCTCCAAGTTCTTCATGACCCTAACCCGTGCAATTGAGTTGAACATTTCGGCATGCATACATGCTCCTCTCCTTTTGTCATTGAAGTGAGCCCGGCTTGCTCAAATGTTACTACATAGTTTACAACATCAAAAAAAGCAAATATCTCTTCTTTGGGGCCCCTTTTCAAAATAAAACCAAAACATTCCCTCCTGTACCGGCGCATACCCGCCCATCTAAAGACGCCTCATGAGAGCACATCTAGACTAATAAGCCCGCCCTGTACCAATCCAAACGCACCATGAGATGTATAGACCAAACGAACTTCAATATATCCTTCATTCATCATCATCGTCATTATCATCCGGGTATAGCAACGTAAACCCCGCTTGCTCAAGCTCCTTCCCCGACGGTAGAATCGGACGCCCTTGCACGGGAAAAGGCCAAAAGAGCGGATTCGCCATGTTTTCTGCCGTCTTCCCGACTTGATCTTCTCCTCGATTGCGCTCAAAGGCCTTTCCTAAGCCCAAATCGCATTCCGAGTCCTCCACCTTGACGTTTGGTGCGAAGAAGTTGAGACTGCTTGTGAAGGGGCGGACAATCTCGTCTTCGTCCTCCGCCATCAGGTCTTGTCCTTCTAGCTCAACATTTACATTCCACTTCTTGGCCAGATACCGCAGTATGTTGAGTGCTTGTTCGGCAAAATGGTGGCAGGGGGCCATTTCTGCCAAATCGGAGATGCCGCGTTGCAGAGACTTTTTGATACTGGGATCGACTTGAATGGCTTTCTCAATATCGATTGTTGTGACCTGGCCAGGGCTCGAGCCTTCAGCAGCCGAAGCACCAATGGCGATGTGCATGATGGTAGAGGTGAGCACAAAGTACGGCACAAAAGATGGTATTCGGCGCAGAGTATATAATTGTGAATAGGATGCGAGGAGTCCCTGGATGGCATCGGCCGCCTGATAGCATACGTCCTTGGGTAGAATCTTAGATCCCTTGATCTGTAACTTGATGAGAGGTCGAAAAAGTAGCAAGATTGCAAAATGATAGTACATGCTGTGTGATGTTAGACTAATCTAAACATTGAAAGCGTGATTGCCATGAATGATGGTTAGTATGAGCTTACTGCACAAATAGCACGGCCGGTGTAAAGTTGTGTCCCAGCCTCAAGACTTCTGGTATCTTATCGTACCAATTTAGGAACTGGGTATATATTCTCAACAACTCTCTTGCCGTCAAGGGCTTGCCCGGAGAGTGCAACATATACAGCGAATGATGTACGAGCTCGCTCAGCTCACAAAAGCATTTGTATACGGACCGAACATTGGATGGCTGCTCGCAAGGTCGTTGTAGAGGAGCACCTGTATTCCGAAAAAAATAAGAAGGATCAAACTGTCAGCCATTCGACTGCGTTTGAATCGAAGAGACAATGCTTTGGTGTTTATGGGATCAACTAACCATCATCTGTGTAGGGTACCCATGATGACGACTCAACGGTACCAATAACACCCGGCTTCGGCGGCAGGAGGGGAAACAACGAGCACTGTGGCAGAGACCCCGTCGCCAATGACCAAGCGTGGTCCAGTGCGAAGGCACCCCAAAATGTGGCTGACCGCACTGCTAATTCTTCATCATCCAACGTATCTTCCACCCTATGCAAGCCCATCTCCACGGCTAGTCGAATGCTTTGTCCAGCGTAGTACCAGCTTTCCGAGTCTCGACCACAACTCGCCTCTCGTATCGACATTATCCCGAGAGCCTGAATTGTGGTCAGGTTGTGATGGTCGGTTTCTTCATTAATCAGGCGTTGCGACTCCTTGAAGAAGTGATCGCCTGACGAGTATGGATCGTTTGCGTCCGCCCTAGTCATGGGCTGTTCCGAAAATCTACAGCCGAGAGCGAGCAAGGCATTAACCAAGATGGGTGAACAGTACCGATGACGGCCATCGCGAAAGTCTTGCAAGAAATGCTCCTTGCTCAATGACGCAAATGTAGGATACTCCCAGCAAAAATAGAGCGCCAGGAGATGTTGAACGAGGTTGACATCATCTATTACGCGGGTCCATGACCGTGGTGGTGATTTCATCTCTGACCCGTCCTTATACGCCAAAATTTGCTCTACGCCTCGATATTTTCTGTCGCCTTGATCAAACGCTTGATTTGCGGGCATACTATCGGCCCAGGAGGCCACTCGAGCCTCGTGTGGAACAGACACATCCATAGACCAGTTGAGGGCATCGGGATATGAGCTGTTGCTCTTGGCAGAGTTCGGATGGCCCATGTTGTAGGGACTATCATGTTGTAAATCCTTCGGCGCGCCGCCGACGCCGTCAGCATTCAGATTCATTTGCCGCAGGCGAGAACCGCTAGATCGGCCCCCCGCTGTTGCAATCATTGCAGTCTTCAGTATAACGAATCAAAGGCTGAAGTTGACGAGATGACAGTCAGAGAGTAATTGGGACGAACTGTACGTACCTGTTCCAGCGGGCAGATTGGCACCAACCCATGCTGATATAGTATCTAAGGACTGTCCTTCGCGTATGCGCTTTAGAACTTCTTGCCACTTATCAGGCCTAGCGAGCGCGGCAAAAATCTGCTCGCTGGACCGCTGACGTGAGCGGAGGCTCTCGATTTCATTTCGAAGAGTGTCCTTTGACTGACGCACAGGAATCTCGTATACGCATTCGACATCTTCCTGGGATTTGCATCGTCCACACGGATTATGTCCATCACACTATTTGGCAAAGGCAGAGAAGGCATTTTAGCAGTGGAATCGTCGCCTCATCGCGCAATTTATCTCGAGCGATCGAGGATACAAGTATCGAAGCTAGAGGACATACCTTGGCCCGTTTCTTCCGACACTCTGTGCAGGCATTGGGCGTCACGACACCGAAACCCCTCTTCCGCTTCAAGTTCTGCTGATGATTGGTCTGTAGCCTCGACGATGTAGACGACGACGCTGCAGGTGTCGATCGATTCTGGCGTGCGGATGACCGAAGAAGGACACTTCCGTGAGGCGTGCTGCGCGCGCTGGGCTGACTTGGACCAGAAGAAGTCTGACTGCAGCTTTCCCTGTCCATGGCTCGGCGTGAAATATGGCCTGCCTGATGTCCTCCTATCTTCCACCTGTTATTCGCAACGTGAGAATCTGTGGGACCCTCGTGTATGACCCGTCAAGCCTCTCACAGACGGGACCGCGAGCTCAACATTCAACCCCTTTTTTGGCAAAGGAAGGCGTTGAGATGCCGAGTCACAGCGTGTGGCATGGGGGTCTCTTTCTGATATAATGCAGAGGCCGTCCTGTCAAGGTGACAAATACCGAAAGGGGCTGGTGAGATAAACGCATGCGTCGTCCGAGAATCGAAATCTTTATTTTTAGTAATTATTTGAACATTCTGACACGGTGGACGAAGTAAATGAAAACGAAGCGGCGGCGGCGGACCGGACGAGGCAGATGAGGTAGCCTTCGAAAAGCGATGGCAAGCGGAAATTTCGCACTGAAACAGCAAGGTTTTCACAAGCTCTATTGCGGAGTCGAGCGGATAGAAGCGGCCGGTGATTTCTTGTTTGCAGAGTTCGCGAATTCCTCTGGGATGTGAAGCACGGGCATATCAGGCGCAAATGCGCAGTGTTACCTACGACGGTGGTAAAGTGGTGATGTATGCGCTATGTATCGTTGAAGAGAGAACCTCGGCGCTTGCTAAACAATTCAGCATTCGTTGCGGAGCACAGTGCAGCAAGACGAGGAATGGCGACAAAAACAGAATGAAAGCCGCGACTTCATTTGGCACAATGCGAAGTGAGGGATAGCAATCGACAGAGACAAGTTGCTGCGCACCGGTGGAAAGGATCTAGGTAGGTAGAGGGGTGTGTGCTTACGGCTTATTCCCGAAGTCGTGTCGTTGGTCCTGGCAAGATCTGGTTGGCCCAAAGCTGCCAATTGCAGCAGCTGGCGACATGGCTCAGGAATTAGTCCAAGTGGCTCCCCAGGGGCCACACAGGGGTTCCCAGGGCCCTCACTCAGAGTCACACAGTGCATGTGACTCGTGACCCGCGACGACCGTATGCGGAGTTTGCGGAGTTGGCGCAAACTCTGGTGTCTGGGTCTCTCTCCCAGAGTCCCCAACAATTTCCAAGCCTCATCTGGCCGTTCCGAGCACGTAGAATGCCGAGACTGTGCCACTGCGCCATGCCCGTCAGGTCAAGAAAAAATAATCATGATTGCAAAAGGCGACTTGTCTAATCATTGTCTAGCGATTGTCCTCCCAGCGCAGCCACCACCGCGAGCCGAGATTCCGAAACGTGATTAATACTAGGTAGGTCCCATGTGTACCAACCTGCATTTCCCCGCTCCACTCAAAAGCGGTTTCGTGTTCGCGCCTTCAAAGTTCACGGCGCTGTCAAAAGCATTCCCAAGGTGTGCAGTGGTGCACCGACCGAGCTAAAGTCCTTTTCCTTGCCCCGACCCCCCTCACCATCGATTCAGGAAGGCCCCCGTTCTTCAATCGCACGTCATCAAAAGGTATCATCTTCACCGAAAATGGAAGCGTTTATCAATCAAGTCATGGCAGCGGCCTGATACGTGTCACTTTCGGCTCTTACTCCGTAGTGCCAAGTGCGGATGCAACGGAGGACCCGTTCATTGAGCGGCAGGCAGGCAGCGGACAACGTTCCGTACACGATCAATGGCTGCGCTCTTGATTAATTGCATTACTTGCTTTGGTAACATTCTACCACTGCGCCAATCAAACCGACGGACCATCTGCGGCTTGTCTTGCATATCTTTGAAGATTACCAGGATTTGCGATTTGTTCGAGAGTTGCGTCAGCAGACGATAGTCCTGTCATTACTGAAGGGTCAATAGTCAGCACAAGGTCAAGCATCTCAAGCATTGGCACGGCTGTGATACTGTCATCGAATTGAGTAACACGAAATGAATTTCTTCTTTACACGTCCGTTGACGGTGCCTCTACACAAAGTCCAGAATGTTCATCCTATGCCATTGCTGATGCTCACAATATCTCCTCTCTTCCGCTTTTCGGTCGCCGTCGACCCATAGCCACTGTGAATAAAAACAATGCGTGAATGTTGGATGCCCTACCAGAGCCCCCAAAATGTGGCCTTACCATAACACCTTGTTCGCCTTGAATGTATTTTACAATGAGTTCCTCTTACAAAAGAAAAGCCTCCAAGAGTGGCGTGCACCGACAACCTCAATTGGCTAATAACCCTTACTCGGAGTTAGTCCATATTTGATAGGACTCAGCGCTCGAACACTTTTTTTAGGCGATCGTTGTCCCAGCGACGTATATAATGCCTTCATATTGATGGGCAAATTATCGGTATCCGTCCCATCGTCTATTAACGCCTGCCTCTGCATCCTCGGGGTCTGTACAGGTACCAGCATATAGTCTGGTGTGATGCCAGGAGATCGAGCTGAATCAGGCAAGTTGCTCGCCGGATGAGAAGGCGTCGGCGGTATGGGCTTGTGGCCGCTATCGTACCGGCTGAACGCGCTGAAGTTGACAGTGGTGCATATCAATATAATAGCAACTATTACACCCTAGATCGCAAGTTAGCTCTAAAATCATATCTTTGAAGCTCTGGCAAGAATATCAAAGTTCCCATACCCAAGCTTTGAGATGCATCGTTTCTGTAAACTCATTGATGATCTCAGCAACTTGCTTCGCAGTCACCTTGACTCTCATGATGGCGTCTGGATCTTGCCGCATGCACTCATGCCATTCATCGCAAAGAACTTTTAGAGCAGGGCGGTCGTTATCCTGGCAGCCGTTGATCCTCCACTTGTCTTGACATGCTTCGATTTGCCCAATAATGGTCCGATGCTCTGCTAAGTTGGCGTTGTATATATCGGAGCGAATGGTGCTGACGACTGACCAACAGACGTACGTCAAAACAGAAACAAGAAAGACGTTGGCTCCAAGCTGCATCCACCGCTGCACATACTCCGGAGTATTGGGGTATTTGTTCATCGCATAGAAAAATGACTCTAACGGTCCTTTCTGCTTTCCCTGACCTGTTTGGCCTCTGGAAGATCTACTGCCCGGTGCGCCGCCATCATCGGACTCTGAGTCCCAGGAGTCGCCATAATAGCCTTGAGAGACACCGCCAACATCCTTGTCGAAATTGTGGCGCTTCCTCTTCCGCATGGACTTGTCCGTGTTTCGATGTCCAAAAATCTCTCCTCTACCAGGAGTATGCTTCTTTATCGGACTTGTTGACTTCCCGTATCGTAACGACTTGTCGATTTTGAGAGGTGTCATCGGCGCACCAATGGACACGTCGGCCCTTCTGTATATATCTGGCGTATTGTTTGGATAATCAGATACTTCCGTGGGGGTTGGACTATCCTCCGCCCCCGACGCCTCGGAATAGGAAACTTCATCGACCGACTTCCTAGGTGTCGTAAATGCAGGGTTTCTGAAAGGCGGGCCATAGGAATTCGGTGGCAGCTGAGGAGTGAAACTCGACGTCTGGGGAGGATGAGGTTGCAAGTTAAACCGAGCGAAGGCGTTCGGTGTTCGAGTGGGTGATTTAAAGGGAGAGTCGAGTGCTACAAGATCGGATTAGCGAGACAAACGTCAATGGCCTACTTTCTTTCATGGAAGCAGCCCTGAAATGGTGTTTCAAGACGTTTACTGACCATTTCGTTTTGCATTGCTTGCAGCATGTACGAAAGGACTGCTGGGGTCTAGGGGACCTTTGTCTTGGTACTCCCAGTCCATGGGACTCTCGTATGTCCGAGCAGCCATACTGAGCTACAGCGACCGTCGCGCGATGTTATCAGATTATAAGCGCCCGATAATGAGTATCTGTTGGCATCTTTCAACTTTCAAGGCATTCCGTAATCTTCAAGCGCAACGGAACAGATGTACACAAAACAAATCCATGTGGGGTCGGCTTGGGTGCTAAAAGTGGATCAGCTATGTCAGCAGTCTTGTCGGAATTTAAACTTGTTCTGGACAGTCATGCGTTGACCATGGTAATTTGAGAGGAGTTGTGATTGCAACTTACACGTGCTTATGTTGCACATATTCGGGGGAATCAAAGTTACAAACCATCAGACTGCTTCTGCTGCTCTACTGTCTCGTTTTGTTAGCTTGACTCCGTAGAGCGCGAAGACATCTTCGTGGTCATGTTCCCATCTCCAGACCCGCTTTTCTTCCTTGTTGAAGTGCGATGAATTCGATTGGTCCTCAAAGTGGACCGCTGCGAAAGTGAGCCTGAACATTGGCGCAGCAAAAAGATATGCATGCTTGAGCTTGACGTGGCTTTGTGCCTTCATCCATTATTTCTTCCGTTCGTCTACAGATTTTGAAGCTACGACCAACTTGACGCAAACGCATTATCATAATGTCCGATCACGAATCTCCTGTCGGCTCGACAGAGAATGCAGCCATCGAAGAAGATCAGGCGAAGGAGTTCCAGGATGAGTTAGCGGCCGCGGACTCGGATCGGGAGTCGGATGCTCTGTCAGAAATCGATGAAAACGAATTTGAAGACTACGATCCCGAAACAGCCAAGATTGAAGACCGCCCAGTTGACATCGATGAGGATATCGCGCGTACACTCAAGGCCAGCAAGCGAAAGCGTACAAGTGGTGATGCTCCAAAGAAACCCCGAGAAGGTCGCCGAGAGAAGAAGAGACGAGATGACGATGAAGATATTGCGATGGACGATGGCGCTGAAGAAGCAGACGGAAACTCAAAAAGACGATCACGTCGGCCCGCAGATGGAGAACGGCGGCGAGCAACGAAATCTGACGCTCCTGCCCCAGAGAAGGAAGAAGACCTGAGTCCTGAAGAAAGAAGGAAAAGGGCCATCGACCGGGCGTTAGACGCGGCTATCAAGAGACCTGGAAAAGGCAAACGTCGCCGCAAGGACGAAATTGTGAGGACCAGAGAGCCAAATAGCTCATTGCAAGTTTTACACTAACCATCGTATCGCAGGATTTGGAAGACGAAATCGATGACCAGCTCGCCGAACTCAAGGTCCGAATGGAAAAAGCATGTCGAGCAGACAATGAAGCACGCGAGTCGGGAAACCCTGCCGTTCACAAGCTGAAACTTCTTCCCGATGTGAACGCTATTCTCAACCGAAACAATGCCCAGCACGCAGTCCTAGATCCAGACATCAACTTCTTGCAACACGTCAAGTTCTTCCTCGAGCCCCTCAACGACGGATCTCTTCCAGCATACAATATCCAACGGGATCTGTTTATAGCACTCACTAAGCTGAACGTTGAAAAGGAAACCCTTTTAAGCAGTGGTGTTGGCAAAGTGGTCCTCTTCTACACCAGAAGTAAGAAGCCTGAGCCTAGCATCAAGCGTATGGCAGAAAGGCTTCTGGGAGAATGGAGTCGCCCTGTTTTGAAACGGACCGATGACTACAAGAAGCGCCACATCGAGAGCCGGGAATACGATTACAAGTATGTCTTGACATTAGCACTGCCCAGAAGACCGCCATACCCCTCGGTCATTGTTTCTTTCATTCTCATACATATGCTGTGGTGCTATACTGAACTATTGTTTCGTGCTGTAGGGCTGCCCGTCTCGCACAGCGTCAAAAGATTGGCGCACAATTCAACCTCAGCCAGCGGCCCACGCTGTCCGCCAAGGACGCTGAGCGCGAGCGTATTCTTGCCCCCGTCGGCTCTAACAACCGTGCTCGTATGGCCAATCTTCCAGAGAGCTACACTATTGCTCCTAAAAGCACGTTTGAGGGAGCTCAAGGCACGGACCATAGGCCGCTTGGTGCGGGTGGTATGGAGGCATTCAGGAGAATGACCACGAAGAACAAGAAGAGGGGCTGAGATTTTCGTATGTCTTGGGACTATGGGGATGGATGAGGCAAGGGCGTTTATGGCGTTTTGCATTATTTAGTGAAGACAGGTGATAGGTAATTGGGTGTTTCGGAAGGGCCTTGGACGAGAGATTCTCTCAATATACAGAATTCATGAATTTCAGCAACCGGGACGCGTCGCTGTGGACTGCTTGCAAAGGAACGGAACGTGTCCGTCATTCATCACTTACTTGACTCTGTTTTCTCTCTCTCCCTCAGCCCTGGCAGGTACTCGCAAGTTGCAGCCGTTGGCCAACGGGTACCTAGGCAACGGCCCGGATCATATCAAGTACGCCTATATTTTCCATCTGAACCAAGTGCAATATACGCATAATGCGCTCCGATGTCCCAGCTTACGCAACTCGACAGCCACTGCGTCCCATAAGCGGACTGTGACGTCAATACTTGAGAGTTCCCGGTGAGTATACCCTCCAAGGAAAGACGTACAAGCAACGCACATCGCGTTCATTACATCGAGGCGGCCGCCATCATTCATCCCAGTCTCGTCAATACACCACAAGCTAATAACCCATCGTCAAGGCACCGATCTAACCACTAAGCGAGAGTAGCTATCTAATGTCTTGAGGAATGTATCGAACGGCATAATGATAGCGGTACATAACACGGCACCGTAAATTGTATCGTAATCTTCTCGCGTCAACGTGAAGATACATAGTTCTCTTCTGTTCTGACACATGCGTACATTATCAAAGCGCGAATACCTCTGAAAAATTCCTTCGTCTTGCCTATAAAGTCTGATAGGAATGTGAGCAGTAGGTTTCCCGTCGCCGGGGCCGTCAAAGGCCTCGTCATCAGGGTTGACAGAGCCATTGTCCAGTGAGTTCGGCAGCGTCTTCACCAATGGCGCCGGCGGACGGTGTCACTTTGTTCAGAGGGCACGATGGGGCAGCACTTTGAGCGCTCAAAGCAGCAATTCTTCCAGGCCGTAAGAAAGAAGCTCTTTGACTGCTCAAGGTGGCAGTTCTCTGACTTCTGCGGACACATAGCAGCTCCACAAGAAGCATCTTCGAGCTCTGCGAAGTGCATATTGACCTCACTCTATTGTCAAGAGCAACATGATGTCCAACAAGCACTGTTACTTCGACTACAGCAACAAAATTTAAGACTATCGCTTTCTCACGTCGCCCAGCATGTTAAGCAGTCATTGAATTTGCCAGCGTGTGATCTTCTTTCTGCACATCAGCACAATCGTTACTAGCGTGGCGTGAAGATGCTCATTCTGAGTTCTATAACTTTGTGTGATTCATTCAAAAATAACTGGTTAGTGTTGGGCGCATTTGAAAGGGCAGAGGCGTGCATGTGCTGAAGAGAGTTAGCTACGACTGACGATGGAAGCTTTGTATGTACGCAAGAATCAGCAAGAAAGTGTGAGCGGTCGATTTTCAATGCATAGTTTTTTGTGCTTCGTTCGTTTTCAAGGATCGGCGTTCTTTTATTTAGTTTTGGTTTTAAGTCATATCTGCTCATTTAACTTGACCTCTCCGAGTCGATCTGGCAAGTAACTATTCTTCTTCACATACCAGCGCCCAATGTCGGCCTAATCCATATGTGCAGTCCAAAATACCACCCAGACTGGAAATGACATGTACATAGCAGAAAGCGAGTCATACGTTATGATCTGGGGATGGGCTACCCGACTATTACGTACCCTTCTTTCGCGGGATTGCGACATCAGATTTTCGCTGTTCCTGTGTGGAAGCTTGCATGACGTCAACAGGCACTTTGCCGTTCGCTTTCAAGTTCGGTCACCGTTCTGAGGTACCTTCATCGAGAAGACTTTTTTCTGGCAGAAGTCTTCGCATGAAATGGATTGATCGCCGAGTCTCGACATGCATACTTGCTCATGCGCACCGCACACTAACCGTTACCTCTCTGAAGCATAGTTCTGGGCGAACTCCGAAAGCAAAGAGATAAGTAAACCAGATACTCCGTATGTTCGCGAGCAGATTGCCGCGCAGTGCGCACCCGCCAATGATTAGGTAGTTTCTCTTCCCGATGCGATACCATGATTGGTCCCACGGGAAGGGCCACAGAATATAGAACACAGGGTCCAAGTATACAGGCGAGCAGCCCAACGATTTTTTCTCCAAGGCTGTGTCGGGTGGACAAAAAAGTTGCCAAAACATGCCAACAGGCATTCCTTTCGTTAGGCTCGGTTTCGAATGAGGATGGGTTGCACGTCCGTGAATTGGAAACGTTGAAAGTTGCCTGCAACCATTCATGACCCCACCATTGGTCGCTTGAAACTGCGCCGGTTTGACTTGGCGGCTGCATCGCACCCGCCAGGCACTTGTAGACTGTAGTATGTACATGGGTACATAGGCAGCCGGGGCCCGGGGGGCTGGGGACTCGGGCCCTGCTGTGCCCAGACTTTGGCGACACGGGGTGAGGTCATCTTGAAAGGCTATTTTTCTCCCAACCTCTGCGCGATCCTTTTACCGTCTCCAATTGAACTCGCAGACGACACCCTCGTCGAGACCTGGAAGATTCATCAATTCCCAGTCCGTCCTTCCTGCCTCTTTGCTCCCGCCTCTCCCGCCTCCTGCGGTCGACTACCGACCCGCTACCGACACCGACACCGACACCGACACCGACACCGACACCGACACCGACACCGATCCCGAACTGAGGCCAGCGAGACTATCTCTTCCCATCGACGGCACGAGTCTGGTTTCGAGACACATGCACAGTCAACACGCCGAGGATCGCGCGCCTCCCAAGCCTCCCAAGTGCTAATTTGAACCAAGATCGTTGATTGTCCGTAGTCGGATACCTCACGACAATTTTCTCCTTGCGCCCCGATCCCGACCTCTACACCGAGAACAGCAGATTCAAGACTCGTACCATTACCAAGATGAATGGTGATCAATCGGCCGAGCCTGAGAAGCCTCCTCCTCCTGATGCGATTGATGGTAGTAGCTCCAATGGAGCAGACGCCCTAGCCAAGAAGCGCAAGAAGGATAACCTCAAGCCCATCATTACGACCGAGGGCTCAGAGAATGATGCGCAGTCAGCTAAACGGGACCAAAAGGCCGAGTACGTACACTGTTATTTCTTTTCATCTCTCTTCATCCCTGTACTCCTTCACTTTTTTTTTGCGCTCTCTTGCTCTTTCTCTGGACTTTGTTCTCGCACAGTCCGGGGCTGTCAAACAATTTGCGCAGCTGCACCCACCATCAATCACGATTCATGGGCCCTAATTTGCGCGAAAGGCCTGGAAGCGCGAAAAGTGTCGCGCTCCAGCATCTCTACATTTATTGTGTTCTTTCATTGCTTTGCTTCGAGCCTTGCGACCCCGAGATTGAGTGTCTTGTTTGCATTGCCTTGCCTCCTCCTACTTCACAACCTAGCTTTCCTTCGCATGACGCTTGCAATGATGCGATGTGGTCGTTGTCAGCCTTGCAGTTCTTCGGCGTCTCAGTTCTGTCATGCACTGCCAGGGTTTCTCCATTTGTGGACGAACTCCCTGGAAGTTGGAACAGGGAAGCCTGGAGCAAGTCTGGCAGGCTGCAGCCCCCTCACAAAAGCACCAAGTTGCTGCGCAGCGGGGCAAGATATCGCAAGGCGGTGTCGGCTCGGACAGGTACAGCACCGTACAGGTACCTCTGGCGCATGTTCCAGACAATTTGGTGGAGTCGGTCTGGCCTCATGTTGCGCCGACCTGCGTCATCCTCAATTGGTGCCAGGCGGTTGTGATGCGGCTTCGCTCCCGCTCCTGATGAATGTGCCCGAGTTGATGATGCTATTGCGATTTGGCAGTCACTTGCCCGCAACAAGGGTCGCGATCGTGCATACAGGAGTGGACGGTGAAATCGCATTACAACAAAAAGTAATGAAAAGATACCAAGCTTGATGCGATGATGGCCAAGAGTCAATGCCAGGTCGCGGGAACAAGCTCTAATTAGCAGCGACTTCCCACGACCACGTCACGATGCCAAAAAACGGTCAGGAGATGGAGGCGGGTGAGGCTGGGCATTGCAAGCATGGACATGGTGCGGCGCCGTCGCAGATGAGCAGGCACATACATACATGACGAACGGGGAGTCCATCCTTGGTGTCCGTCATTCATGTCCTGTCGTTGATGTTTGCTCTTCATTTTCGTCATTCATATTCGTCATCCATATCCTCAGCCGAGTTGGCGGGGCTGCCGATGCGGACTGCACTAGTGTGCTTGATGATTCTCGAAGTTCTGGCATCGCTTGTTGCCCTCTCTATCACAGAGTACAGAGTACAGAGTACAATACGTACAGCAATACTCCGTACATACATACCCATACCTAAGGTAGCTGTCGCGAGCAGCCCTTGTCCAGTCCGTCCCGTCCCGCCCCCACCACCACGCACGACCACCACCTTGCCTCCTCGTCTCCATTATTCACATCATCCTCGGGCGCTTGTCCAACGGCCAGAACTCCTGACTTCTCTCGACAATCTCACATGCCCTCGCACGCTGGTCTGCCATCTTTTCCCACCTTCCCGCTTCGCTCTGGGCTGGCATTGTCTACAGACGGAGCAAGCCACGACCTCCGTCTCTGCCTCTCCGTCTCTGCCTCTCCGTCTCTGCCTCTCCGTCTCTTTGTCCCCCCACCCTCCTGCCCCCATCGCTGCCGTCGTTGCCGTCACCAGTCCCGTTGCACACCGCGACATGTACTCAAGATGAGCTTCCTCAAGACAAGGTTATACCACCCCTATCTTTCCCCCATCTCTGGCCCTTGCTATCTCTCTCTTGCAAGTTGCAGCATCGCGTCCTCACGTGCTTGGAACGCGATAGTAGACAGTATTGATGCTTGATAAGTCGTGCGTTTTGCACCATGGTAGACTTCCTATCGTCAAGCTCTTGCTTGAAGCTTTGGCCCGGCCCTTTTTTGACCCCTCTGTGTCCACCCCCCCTCCACTCATACAATTTTCCATCATCAGCTCCGCCTCTCGAATTGCTTTCCCTCGCAAGCTCATCGCTACTCCATGACCTCTCCGCGGCTGTAGTGGCAGGGCTCAGCTGTCAGTCTACCTCGAGTAATAATCTAATATGTCGCGCAGATCACAGCAATTGACCGCCGCAATTTCTGGTCCACCTTCAGCATCATCCGTCGACGACCCTTCCGAGAATACCGCTGATGAAGAAGACTCCGAGGACTATTGCAAGGGCGGGTACCATCCGGTTCACGTGGGAGAAAACTTCAAGGATGGGAAATATACCGTTGTGCGCAAGCTTGGTTGGGGCCATTTCTCCACCGTCTGGTTGTCGCGCGACAATGCCAACGAGAAGCATGTGGCGTTGAAAGTTGTCCGATCAGCTGCCCACTACACCGAGACCGCCATTGACGAAATCAAGCTCCTTAACCGAATCGTGCAAGCGAAACCCGATCACCCTGGCCGAAAGCATGTCGTCAGTCTCCTCGACTCTTTTGAACACAAGGGCCCTCACGGGACCCATGTCTGCATGGTCTTTGAGGTGCTTGGAGAGAACTTGTTGGGCTTGATTAGGAGATGGAACCATCGAGGTATCCCCATGCCTCTTGTAAAGCAGATTACGAAACAAGTCCTGCTTGGTTTGGACTATCTCCATAGAGAATGCGGCATCATCCATACCGACTTGAAACCCGAGAATGTCCTCATTGAGATTGGGGACGTGGAGCAAATTGTCAAGAAAGTTGTCAAAGCCGAGCCACCCACAGACAAGGAGAATAACCGGAATGGCAGGAGGAGACGCAGGACCTTGATCACAGGCAGCCAGCCACTGCCTTCACCACTAAACACTACTTTCAACCCCTCCATGCTGTTTCCGGGGTGCGCCACGCCTAGTGTCGGGACTTTGCTCGAACAAGGTATGTGAACAAGCAAGCGCATGAAAACAGCACATCGCATCGCCATATCCTCAGGATGGGAGTTAGGTGGGAACTCCTTGGGACACGAGCTAACGTTCCATCTTATCGCCGCACAGGATCCGACAAGATGAGTGGTGAATCATCACCCAAACCAGAGGAATCACAAAGGCAGCGTGAAAGGACAGCGTAAGAAGAACCAAATTCGCATCTTCACCAGCCACCTTCAACGATCTTTGATATGCTAATGCGTTTGATGGATCAATAGTGATATTCTTAGCCGAGAAGTGTCAGGGATCTCGCTCGATAAGTCCAGTGGGCCCTCATCTTCAGTAGGAGAGAAGCGAAAAGCAGAAGATGCACACGCATTCGACATTATCAGTGTCAAAATCGCCGACCTGGGAAACGCATGCTGGGTAAACCACCACTTCACGAACGATATTCAGACCAGACAATACCGGTCACCAGAAGTCATTCTTGGTGCGAAGTGGGGTGCCAGCACAGATGTCTGGAGCATGGCCGCCATGGTAAAGCCCCCTCCCTCTCTTGTCCATTTCGTTCGCTTCGTGTTCGTTAAGTGAGATGTATCTGGAAGAGACAGCGCTGACAATTGATGGCAGGTGTTTGAATTAATAACTGGCGATTACCTGTTCGACCCACAATCGGGTACCAAGTACGGCAAGGACGACGACCATGTCGCACAAATCATCGAGTTGCTAGGACCGTTCCCCAGATCCTTGTGTCTCAGCGGGAAGTGGAGTCAAGAAATTTTTAATCGAAAGGGCGAGCTACGAAACATTCACCGACTACGACACTGGGCGTTGCCAGATGTGCTGCGCGAGAAATACCACTTTAAGGAGGATGAGGCGAAGCGCATCGCCGCATTCTTGGTCCCCATGCTGGAGCTGATTCCCGATAAGCGTGCCAACGCTGGTGGCATGGCTGGGCATGGGTGGCTGGAAGACACACCTGGCATGAAGGGACTCAAGATTACGGGACTCGAAGTAGGTGGACGGGGGGATGGGATTGAAGGCTGGTCTACGGAAGTGAGGAAGCGGTAAAGACTGGGGAGCTCACGCACCAGGGTGTTTTGGTCAGACATCAGTCGCTGAGGAGGACGGCATGCCATCTACAGCTTTGTTATGTTTCAACTTCTTTCGCGGTGTGGTGCAACAATAGGACGGATATCTGTCCCTTGAATCACCCGTATACTTTATTGCCATGGGACTGTCGGGCAATGGTGGCTCGAGGCTTGTTACCGCAATCTCAGGGGGCGGACCTGAAATCAAGAGACGTGCGTGTGCGTGTGCGTGTGCGTGTGCGTGGGCACGTGTGGGCAAGGAAGCTGAGCCTGGAGAAGTCTGTATGTAGTCGACTACACGCACAGGGCCACTACGACGGAACGCGAGCAAGGCCCAAGGGTCTGGACGATAGAAGAGGAGGGGATTGCGTTTCCGTCTTTATGCGCAACTGGAGTCAGATGGAATGGACTTTCTGGACTGTGGGTTGTGAATGGACGGGGACGCAAAGGAAGGAAGGGAAAGGGCAAGGGCAAGGGCAAGGGCAAGGGCAAGAGCAAGGGAAAGGGCAAGGGAAAGGGAAAGGGAAAGGGAAAGGGAAAGGGCAAGGAAAGGGATAGATAGACTAGGCATGGAATAATTACATTGGGTTGGGGTTTCAGGAGTGGTGTGCGCTTTTGTGTTGCGTTGATGATATGAATTTGAGGGAGGGTGCGTGCCATCATCATCTCTTTTCCACGTCTACCTAGAATGATACACACACATCTCTCATGTGGTGACTGACCTATCATATGATACCTTTTCGCAACTCCGGCACCGGTCCATTCAAGTATAAATCATGCTCAAAGTACGCGTACAGTAACATTTGAACTACATGCCAGTCCTACAAGCATCCCTACATATCTATTTCTTCCTCATACATCGAGCCTACGTCAATCAAGCCAAAGTATAAATGACCGGTTGCCACCAATCCTGAGTGGATCTAAATAATTATAGGGACGATTCATCCTCACTGGGCATTAGTTTCTGAGCTGAATCAGGCCTGTTATGTAGCGGATACGCCCCTTATCTATGCAATCGTAGTCAAGAATCTACCTGAGGCATTGCGGCCATCGAGTCTAGAATACGTTGACGGCTAGTCACTTTGGCAGCGAGATAATAGATTGCACAACCGACCTTAACGCAGTTTAGAAGAATATCTATATATATACAAAGGCGCATAGAAAACCCAGCCAGCTTTCACGCTCCTTGCTTCCCCCGTCGTCTCCTCGCCTTCACAGCCTCCGCTGGCCCTTCTGTCGCAGATGACGTGGATCTTTCGCCAACAGTCTCCCAACCTACGTTCTGTGATTCTGGAGCGTCGCCCTCTGTTGCAGACTCAGTACCGTCTGTCGTCGTCGAGGCGAGTACTTCTTCCACGATGCGCTTGCCTTCGTCTTTCTCACCGTTGGTGGCGCCGCAGCCGCAGCACTTCCACATGCCGACTTCTGCGAGGGTCTTGGTCCCGGGGGGTGCTTGGCCATTGACGAGTCTGCAGGCGTGGCAGATGAGAGCATATCTATTCTTGGCGGCAGTTTCGTCTTCGCCGAGGAGGACGTCAAATATGCGGTCGTACCAGTGCGTTTCGGGTGTCATGTACTGCTGGTGGTGATTGCGCGGCGCGGGTGGCGGATTGGTAAACGCGTTTGGTGCGAATTCTGCGCCGGTCTGTTGGTCTTGCTGCTGCTTCTCATTGCTCTTGGCATCTGCTATCATAGCTGGACTGTCTGGACGCGTGATGTTGGCCGTCGGTGGAGGTAGTAGATTCGTTCGACCGGGGACATTGGAGACGCCGCTCTTCTTGGAGATGCTGGCGTTGTTGGGGGCCGTTTTGTTTAGGTCGTCGCCGCCTTTTTGCGGCTTCTTGTTGTTTTCCCCGCCATATTTCTCAATGAGCTCCATGGTGGAATCATATTTGGTAGCATCTTTCAGCTTCTGGATAGTTTTGGCGCGCTCGTCCTGGTACGTCTGCAGGTGGGTGCTGGTGGTGTCGATGTGGTAAGTGAAATATGCCGATATAATCGCCCGAGTGGTATATATTCTGTGATGTCATAAGAGAGTGTTCGATACGTTGCGAATGGTACAAGCTAGAAAAGTCAAGGCCGGCGCTGCTGTCCGACTCGTGAGATGAAAGAAACACAAAAGTATACGCACAAAAGAGGGCCGCCTGCGATTCCAGCCCATTCATAGATACCCATATCCTTGTATCCTACCACCAACAGCAGGACAATAGCATACACGAGGTATGCGAAACCCAGATATAGAGTCCATAGGACTTTGACTCGGCGGGATTTGGCGCGCAAGCGGTCGAGGCGAGCCCGTGCGTCTGTGATTTTGGTGGAAAGCGTGGACAATGTCTTTTCGAAAGACGCTGGGGAAGATAAATCGCCCTGTGTAAGAGTTGAGTTGGTTAGCTGTGGCAAGATAATAGAGGTGTTGCAAGCTGATCTGAGATGCGAATACCTTCCACGGCCAGAATGAAACCATCTTGAAGAGCTGGAGAGCTGAAAAGCTGAAAAGCTGAAAGGTTGGAAGCGGAGCAGCCGAAGCAGCTGCCCGCCGTTTTGGAGAGGGACAAAGGAGAGAAGATGATGTAAGGATCGTGGTGATGACTGGTCGAAAGGGTCGTTCGAGGTGGTGAAAAGAAAGTATGTACCTTGTATGAGAGTGACGTGGTGTGTGTGGCGGACGGCTAGTTAGCTGCCGGCGGCCGGCGACAAGAAAGTTGACAGCTGGTGGTTGCGGCGCCGAGCTCTAGCCTGGAGTCTGGACCCCCTTCGGAACCGTTGGACTAGGGACTTGCGCAACTCACCACTTTCGCATTTCGTTTCGACTGGAACTCCCGTTGTATTTTCTTTGATCGCCTTTGTCTCTGATGCGTGCGCAACCTGTCCACTAGACATCCGTCGAGTCTGGACAGCCGCCTCGTCGAGCGCCAGCGACTACAATGTTTCAAGTTGGTCACCCAACCCATCCAACCCACGCCATGTTATTCTCTGCCGGCGCGGCATCGGTGACATTCAGTTGACTTATGTTTTCACTCTAGAGACTACGAGGTGCTATAGATCGCACCATTGCCGAGGAACAAGCTCGCCTAAAGTCAGGCGACAACGCGACCCCTTCTCGATCCGACTCGACCTCGTCTCGCAAGAGCGACGCCAACGCAGCCGGCCGACGCCCGCGAGCCAAGAAACCCTCGACCGATATAACCGATAATGGGGCTCCCAATCCTGATCCAGCTGTTTTCGAGGCGGCATTTGTCATAGACGATAGCGACGAGCCGAGCCGTACGGGGACCCCTGCGCCGCCGCCTCCCCCTGAGAAAGACACTCCTGAAGGCTCAGGCACATCTTCTACGATCACCAAGAATGGTCGAGCTCAGGATGGCGCATCGAAAGATGTTGGAAGCTCTGAAAAGGAGACTGGGCCAGGAAAGTCACCCGCGACCGACGGTGCGACCATAAATACAAGCGCGCAAGGCGCCAGCAACACTGAGTTGAGCCCCGAGATCAAACAACGCTTGAGAAAGCTTGAGAAGCTCGAGACAACTTATCCCGGTACACCATGCCTCAGCAGCGTCTATTGAACGGATGAGCACTAACCATTCGGACAGAACTCTTGCGATCATATAGGGTTGCTCATAAGCGCGCGACTGCCATTGAGCCATTCGAAAAGGCCCTCCGCGAGAATACCCCCCTCGCGTCAATCCGTGACCCCGAAGCTCTTGTGGAATACATAAATCAGCTGAATCTGCGTGGCGACATGGTTATGGAGGAGCTAAAAAAGGTCTCAGCCGACAAAGACGAACTCAAGAAGAAGCATGACCTGTCTGAGGAGAAGCTGCGGCAAACACTCGAGCAACTTGAAACACTTCAATCCTCCCAATCAGCCGCGTCTGTTGATGCCAAAAATTGCGGTTCGGTCGATTCACAAGCCCGCACGAGTGCTGGAGAGGCTGCGCCTCAGACAATTAAGTCTCCCGCAGCGTCTGCCACTGGATCAGTCTCGCCCAAGCCAACGCCACAAGACGATGGGGCCAAGGCCAGCTCTACGGCAGGCGAGGATTTCTTCTCGTATGACGAGGAGGTCCCTCACTTGCAAGCTGAAGTGGCTTCCAAAACAGAAGAGGTCCAGCAGCTCAAGGGCAAGGTGGAGGATCTGCAAAAGGAGCTCTCTGCGGCTCAAGAAAACAGTGCTAGCTTGGCCGAAAATCTGGAAAAGGCTACGGAGCAATTAAGCGAGTCTCGGGACGCAAAGTGCTCTCAAGAAACGCTGCAAAAGCAACTTGATGAGCGCAACAGCGAAATTAAGATGTTGTCCGCGCGTCTTGACTCGGCACAATCGCAGCTGAAGAAGGTTGAAGAGCAAGCCGCAAAGGACAAGCAGGAACACGCTTCCAGGATCAAGGATGTTGACACCAAGTCTGCCGACTTGGATGCGAAATTGACGAAAGCGAACAGCGCGGCCAGCATTTCCAAGAAACTCATCGACGACCTCAGCCAACAAATTGAGGGTCTCAAAAAGGAAAAATCCGACAGCTTAGCCAAGATTGACGAGCTTACCACGAAAATCGACACTTTGCCGGCGCCTGCACCTGTAACAACTGCTGTTGCTTCCGTCGTTGGAGGCTCCTCTCCCACCGCAAGCACTGCTACAAGTGGAAGCAGCTCGAAGAAGAAGAATAACAAGAAGAAGAAGGGTAAAGGTGGAAGTGCTAGTGCTAGTGCTACTCCTTCTGCTGCTGCGGCATCCGCTACCCCGGCTGAGGAAGAGGTAATCAAGGGTGCCACGAACGCTGCCGGAAGTACATCGAACGCAGCCCTGGAGAGTGAGATTGCGAAGCTGAGGACCGAGGTGGAGACGAAGGACAAAGAAATCGAGAAGCTTTCTAAAAAGCGCAAGTCCGAGGAAGATCTTCGTGAGGAGATTGAGAATTTGCAGGAAAACCTGCTCACCATAGGGCAAGACCATGTGGAAGCCAAAGAAAGGATCAAGGGGCTTGAGCAAGAAAAGGCGCATCTTGAAAAGCAGATTGTCGAGCTCCAAACCCAGATAGCATCGTCGCAATCCGAGGCAACCCACAGTTCCAAAACTCAGACTGACTTGGACGAATTGCAAAAGGAATATGATGACCTCAAGGGGAAATCTGCTATGCTGCGATCCGATCTAGGGGCTGCCCAGCAGCTCGCACAAACTCGGTTCAAGGACCTTACGGATCTCCGAGCGGTCCTCCAAAGCGCACAACCAGAGCTGAAAAGTCTGAGGGAAGACTCTGCGGCACTCAAGAAGGCCAAGGAAGAGCTGAGTGCTAAGGCCAAGGAGATAAAAGGCATGGAGAAGAAGGAGACAGACTTGAAACGCGACTTGAGCAAGGCTCAACAAGTTTCGTCAGACCGTGAGAGAGAAATCAAGACACTGCAAGAAAAACTCAAGGCAGAAAGCACGAACAAACAACGCGCTGAGGAGGGCAAGAGAACAACCGAGAAAGACTTGCGACGTGCCGAAGCCGACAAGATCGAATGGAGCGCCAAAGCCGAAAAGACGGAACGAGAATTGCAAAAGGCGCACGACGAGCTCAACAAGCTACGTCCCCGCGTCAAGGACCTAGAAGAACAAATGCACAAGCTGCGCCAAGACAAGGCCGCCTCGCAAGAGGAAGCCGAATTCAAGTCCCAGAAGTACATCAACGCCCAAGGCCTCCTAGCCAACATGCGAGACCAAGCCACCGAACTATCCATCCAGCTCAAGGAATCCAAATCCCAAGCCGAATCCCTCGAAGAAGAGCTCTCCGAAGTACAAAGACTCCTCCAAGAACGCACCCGCGAAGGCGAAACCATGCGCAGACTCCTCGCCGACGTAGACTCCCGCGCCGACATCAAAGTCCGCGAAATGCGCACCCGCATGGAATCCGCCATCGAAGAACGCGAGCGCCTCGAAGACGAATCCAGCACCCTCGCCCGGCGCAAGAGTCGCGAAACCCAACAACTCAAACACACCCTCCGCGAACTAGAACAACAAGTCAAATCCCTGACCCACGAGCGCGACGATCTCGAAGAACGCCAACGCGAATGGATACGCCGCCGCGATGAGCTCGAGGCCATCGAGTCCAAGGCCTCTGCTGAGACAGAAGAAATGCGCTCCACGGTCTCGCAGCTGCGCACGGCGCTGGACACTTCAGAGATGCAGCTCCGCGAGGGGGAGAAGCAGCGCGGAGATCTACGTACCATGCTGGATGATTCGCGGGCCCGGTATGAGAAAGTAGCGCGGGAGCTCAAGACTGCGCAGTCCAAGCTCACGATGGCGGCGGCGGCGGCGGGAAGTCATTCCAGGAGTCGAAGCTCCATGGACTCAACGAGGAGTGGTGGTGGTACCGGTGTGGCTGCCGCGGGAGAGACCATGTATCTCAAGACGATTCTGTTGCAGTTTCTGGAGCAGAAGGATGCGAGATTGCGGGCGCAGCTTGTGCCTGTGTTGGGGAAGCTGCTCAAATTTGACAGGTATGTTCCAACTACACTGCCCCTTCTTCTTTTGCCCCTTTGACAGAGCATAAAATACGGCGAGAGAAGAGAAGAGAAGAGAAGATGGATGGTCATTAGACGTAGTATGGATAAATGCACTCGATTAGGGACCATTTTCTAACCAGCAGTACATTCATTTAGGAGCGATGAGCAAAAATGGGCTACGGCAGTGCAGCACATGGAAATTAAATAGAAGAAGACTGGAAAAGCGAGACGTCATTGTATTCACGTTGTGGTAGAACTGGGGGTCCGGCGATGCCTGTAGGCTGTACCGCATGAAGCACACACGCAACGAGGCTTGTCATTTGCATTCACTGGCCAAGGGAGACAACGACAGCGACGGCGACAGCAAGAAGGGTACCTAGAACGGACAGCAAGTACATACATAGCCTGCACCACACCAACACTGCACATCTCCTCCCCACGAGTCCTACCAAGCATCACACGAAAAAATACGTCCTTTCCCGAAAATTCCCACATCAACACCAAACTTAGAAGATAGAAATTTCACAAATTTTAAGCTTCATTTTATACGTACATCAAAAGCCTAGTTACAGAGTACATACATGCTACATTGTTAGAATTTCAAGCTACATATATACTGGACTCACACCCTCATTCCATCCACCCTACCTAGGTATGTAGGGTACACATATGCCCACAAGGTAGTCCAGTCCGGTTTTAAGAACAATCCCGGCCTCCGCGTGGCCTATTCATATCGATAAGACGCCCCTACATACATACTTCCAAGTTCCGTCCGTAGCTCAACTTTTAAGCCCTGCAATGGCAGTGGGATCCACAAGCCACGAGGGAACGCGGGAACTGGGCCCTAGACATGGCATGGCGTCCTCCGGACAAGATCCGGGGTTCAAGATCTAACGATCGGGCGGGAGATCCGCCGTGGGCCCCGGCATTGGTTCGGTATGTCACAACGTTCCCAGCTGATAGCATCGCCCTACTAAAGGCTAATTTACAGGTAGAGTCAAACTTCATCGTGTATTGAAGGAGAGATCAAAGTTAAGAATTGCAACCCCGAGCAATCGGGCCATGTGAACCGGCGTACTAAACTGAACTTGGTGCCAGAGTGGGTTGTGCCACTGGCGTTCCCAGGTCCCTATGTAGGGAGGTCCCAAGAAGCCGGGTTCAACATGCCTACCTAAACAAGAATCCTAAAACAATGGCATCTGCTGCTCTTTGATTGGAAAGGAAAGCCCAGTTTCCATCGGAGTCCATCTTGTCTTGCAGTCTCCATTCTGGAAGAGTAACGGCTAAGAAGAGCCTGTAATCAATGGAACGCCTTTCATACAATATCCTGGAAGTCTCAAATTGAACCATCAAAAATAACTCCAGTCCGTCTCCAACTGGTGTGATAAGAAGCAAGGCTGTAATGTAAGCCTTGAACACCGAGACGACTAGTGGCGCGGTCCGGATATCAAAATGCAGAGAAATAAAAGGAAAACTTGGAGTGGAGTGACATTATCGTGAATGGGCCACTTTGGATTCCACTCCGGGGTATCGTGATATTCCCTAACGCTCTTTCTGTGTGTCAAACTACCGATGATGTGTGCCGTGCCGTGCCGTGTCGCGAACTGCGACGCAATGCATACTAACCCGTGAGCGCCGAGGGGAGAAGGGAGATCGTGATGAGCCAGAAAATGAGGGAGCCAAGAATGGGAGAATGGGAGAGGTTGTTTCAACGACAACGATACTGTGCTGCGTTGATTGGTCATAGCATGCGTGACATGTCGATCTGAAGTGGCAAGCATCAAAGTCTCGGAACAGATGAGAATACCATCGTGTCGTCTTTCTAGTTTGTGCCAATAGTCGTTTGTTCGTAATCATAAAGAAAAATTTCCAAAGAGTCTTGTAAAAGTTTGTGTCTTGTCGTTTGCCATCATAAAAACTGGCTGATCCAGCGAGGGTCTAGCCAGCCAACCTTCTCAAAAGCAGTCCACAGTTTGGACGCTTTGTTGACGTCAATTTTACAAGCCTGCTGTGCATCCGTCTTACGAAACTCCTTTCCAGTGCGGTAACACTGGAGGCGACGTTCAAAGATGCGGCGCTTGCTGGTCAGATATGTAGCACAGTCCAGACGTAAAATGCCTGCCAAGACAAGCTCATCAGGATGAAGGAGGCTAGCGGAAGGATCGCGGCTGACATCAATGGGCTGGCCTTTCCAGTCCACTTTGAGACTGTTGGCTCGGTCCGGCAGAGTGTCCAATGGAGGACAGTAATCGACAATGGACCTGAAGTTTTTGTCTTCGCGATTAGGAGCAACGACCCGCCGGGTTGGTTCAGGTGTTGCGCTAGTGCGACCGGCGGGTCTAGTTCGGGGGGATGGGTCTTTCGTGGTGGCCTTCGTGCGGATAGGGCGAGCTTGTGGTTTTGACACTCGGTCGGCGCGGTGCTTATGTGGGGGTTTTGCGGCTATAGGTTTGGCCGGCATGAGGGCATGATATCTCTGAGCACCGGCCCGTCGGTCCGCTTCCAGGAAGGCCCGCTCCTTACGAAGCCATCCCTTTCTGTCGGCAGTATAATGCTTCATGACTTGAGAGCGGAATGTGAGGACCAATTCGTAGTCCTCACGTCTGGGTGGCGGAACAGCCCCGAAGATACTCTGCGACCTGGCTTTGACATGCTCGTCGACAATTCGCTGGTGATGTTCGAGTTCAGCAGGTGCGAACAATGGCTGCTGCACAGGAGGACTGGCTGGAGAGTGCTCGTCAATCGGATACAGCACGGGGTCTTTGACCATCTGGCTAGGTATCGTGGCGGGCAGCGAGTGGGCAGTGGCCAATAACTTGCTGTACGGTGACACTGGTGGCGACATTGGCAAGGGCAGCGACTGCTGCGACGACGACGACGACGACGACGACGACGTTGGCTGCTTGCCACTGCCATTGCCGCCACTTGATCTCCTCGTAGACGGACAGGCTTGATGAAAATTGTCGAGAACAGCCTCGGGTGGTGACATCAAACTGGCGATGTTAGGCCTTGTATGCTCCATTGATGGCATTGGTGCCGGTGGTGGAGCCATTGGCTCATGCAGATTGTCCGTTAAGTGAGAATGAGATGGCATGGAAGATTGAGATACTCGTCGATTCATGGATGCAAACCCCAACGATATAGATGCAGATAATGATGAGGATGTGGACGAAGCACCAAAGGTGAAGGACGAGGAAACGGATGGTCGGCGAGGTACAGACGACAGGGCCTGTTTGTCCTTGTCGAAAGTGGTGGAAGTCTGCGCCGAGTTAGCAGATGCCGTTGGTTTGTCAGCCATAATAAACGTCGGGCTGTACAACCGATGACTGTGCTGTGACTGAGACTGCAGCAGTGACGTGAATGCGCCAGTAGGGTGGCGAGGGCTCGTTCAGGGCAGAACAAAGCCGTGCGATGGGCAAGCAGCGTAACACTGTCCAAGATGATGGAGGGTGAGAAAGTCGGAGACTGCAGCGGTTGGCCAGCCGAATTTGGAACACGTCGCAAACGCCCTCTTCTTGTGCAAGAGGAGAGAAAGGGTACTCGGTAGCACGGAATTGGTGGCAACAGTACGAAATGCGGAGCAAGAGGTGGGAATTGCCCGTGTCTTTATCTTTTCTTTGTCCTTGTAGTCTGAAGTTATGATGGTTGGCGTCGATTTATCTGTCTGGAAATCTCGGAGGACGGTGTTTTTGATGGAGGAGGGGTGGGGTGATCAAATGCTTGTCAACTTGTTCGAGACGGCACTGCTTGTGGTCGCAGTGATTGATCTCAGTGACTCAAGTGAATCCAATTGCTCAATGGTGCCAAAGCTGTCGCGTGCGATGGCGCCTGGAGTATTGAACACGCAATTGACCGTTCACGTTCGTGAATCAATGCACGGAGCTACTCAGAAATCTGGCTTCGTTTTGCCACGATTAGGGGACGAGCGGTGCCAGCAAAGAGAAAGATACGGCGGCGATGATGGGCCGGCTCAACCTTAGCCAGCGCCCTATGCTGCGCTGTTTCAAAACAACAATGACTGATGATGCTGATGACTCGAATGAGTCAAACGCAGGCCAAGCAAAGCAGGGCCCTTGATTGATACCCAAAAGTGGACGACTTGCTGCGTCGCACCACCAATGTCCAGGAAGAAACAACGCGGGACGAGGGCACCAGTCGGAGCACACACACCCCTCTTTTGTCTTTTGAGAAGACGAGGCCGGAGGCGTCAGGCGGGTGGGTGTCAGTGGGATTTGGCTGGAAGATTCAACTGAGAGAGTCTCATGCAGTTCCGAATACGGGGCGGATAGCGTATGTTCGTGCTGTTAGCAGTGAGCACCTGAAAAACCGATCACTTGTTCGAGGTTGTCTCAATTTTCAGAGCAGTGGGAAACAACGAAACGATTGCGTTCAAGGCTGGATCGCTTTGCTACGAGGAAGCGGTCGCTGATGCCGCCGCTATATAGCCAGTTGTTTGACGTTGATGCCCGTAATTCGGAAATGTTGAGGGCGATTGTTTGCAGCAGGTGTGCATGCAGCAGCGAGAAAGACTAAAAATGTACTGTCGAGTACTTGCATTACCCGAAACGCTTTGGTGAGGCGGCACCAAAATTGAGATTTCGAAAAAGAAGCACGGCTGCTCGATGGTATTGCTGGACACAAATTCGATCTGAAAAGGAGCCCAGACCGAGGCGGAAAGGTGGAAATTGACAAGATCAGATGCTTAATTTGCTTGGCGAGAGCGAGGTCAATTTCTTCACAAGGAACCGAAAGACGGAAGACAAGAAGCGTGCGAGACTTGATAAAGCGGATCATCTACAGCAACCTGCGAAGGCACGAGTTCTGATGAGGACTGATAGGCAATTCGAGATTGAGCAGCGACGAACAAGCGTTGCAAGTGACTTCGAGAAAGATGGGCGGGAGGAACATGTGGGTGTGGACGGAGCGAGTGCCTACGAACGCATGTCAGTGGTCACTGCTGCGCCTACCTACCCAAAATTCGGCACTGTGGTGCCTTCACTGTGGCGTGAACGGTGAAGGAAGGGCGATCATGGGAGCGACATCGCCCGAGTCCAGCGCTTGGCACGGGATGGCTTTGCTGCCGGGCAAGGCTCAATGCTCCCCAATGACCACTAAATGCTTACGACACCTGATGCAGCTCAATTGCCCTTCCCATTCCCCGATCACGTTCGGTGTTTGTTTGGGCGCATTGTCCGTTTCCATTATCCAAGTTCTCCAGGCCTCCGAGGACTGAATTGCCCAATGAACAAAAAGCGCCTGTAGCAGTGCTGAGCATGTGGGCTGTTTGATACAGTCCATGCGCACGGTGCTGACCGGCAACTTTAAGAGGAAGGCACGAGCTAAAAGGCCGGGGGGCAGGCATGGCAGGCACAGTTGTAGGTAGTACGGAGTACTCCGTAGTTACTGTCACAATTAGGTACAGAACTTGCTTTTTACGCCTGCGTGTTGCTCTTGCTCATGCTCTCGACATTATTGGCCCTTGTTACGGAGTATGCTCCAAATGCCATGTCGACCCTGTTGTTTGCTCCATGTCTATTCCTGTACCTGTGCCTGTTGAATTTCCATTTCCGGCGGTTATGCCTGGTCTGTTCCTCTCCTCTGCCTCGAGCTCTGACCTTCTCATTGTCCCTAGGTACGGAGTACACTCCATCATGCATATTTGACTCGGATTCACCAAGGCGTTCTTATTCGCAGCTGCATTTTAGCACGTGTAGGGGACTGAGATCGACTAAGTACCTACTAGACTCACCCCTCACCCGCCTGCCTTCTCTCGTCCAGTCAGCTGGCGCCATCAGCAAAAGGTCATCAGGCACACCATCACTCTCCACTCTTGTCAGGTGTGATTTGCCGATGTCCTACTTGACCAGAGAAGAGAGCAGCATTCCAGCCGACGAGAAGAGCTGCTTCAGATATGTAGGTAGATGCGGATTTGCCAACATCTCGAGCTTTGACAAAGCATGGACAGAAGCTGTTTTATTTCTCGTTGTGCCGAGAATCCGGTTCATCTACTGAAGATAGATCGCCATGGCGATTCGTGGATACGCTGGAGCCGGAGCACTGTGAATAGCTTATCACATGAACTCATAGAGGCTGTGTGAGGCTGGATCAGATGGATCCGACAGAAGGATAAGTATTGTGGTAATGATTGGGAGCCGGTGCAAAAGCCCGGCGGTCTATCTTGAAGGTGCTCACTACATAATAGGACACTGGATAGGTACGCAACGTGCAGGGAAGCGCCGAGACCTCGTCATTACCGTGACGACTTCATCACGAAGCAATTTAATGAGCGCCCCGCTAGTCTAGAGTTCTTTTTACTCTGCTAATACTACCAGCTTCATCATTCGTCAAAGCAGCAAGTAGATTATATATCTTTGCCTCAACGTCTAAAATCCAGCTTCAGGCAAGACAGTGAAGTGCAGTTTGATAGCAGGGTGTCTGGCATTAATCGGCCAACCACGCACTGGCAAGCAGCATCGCCTCCCCTGGGCCCTTATCAGGTCTACATACAATTTCGCAAGCTGCCATACTGCTGTGATGGACGAAACGGTGTGATGCCGCCATGCCCGCCGCCAAGACTATCCAATCGTACGCGTCTAGGTTGGTGCGGGTTTCGAAAGAGCGGAACGACGAGCTCACCTACGATAGCTTTTATAAAGTCCCTCCCCGAATTCTATCAGGCATTGTGATCTTTGGGCTCGTTTCAACACGACTTCAATCTGAACCGAACCAGTTTCAATCAATCCGGATTGAGGTTTTCTGCTCATGATGGCACGCAAGGCAACGGCAAAGTGAAGATGGCCATGACATTCAAACACGATGAGAATTGCATCTTTTCTGGCGCTGAATGAAGTTGGGGAATGGGCTGATCACCGATGGGCCTGAAGTAGTCGTTTCATGCCCAATGGCGGAGCATGCAAAAAGGCGACCAAAGGCTTATATGAGACAGCATACATCACCACTCGCATTACACCTATTGCGGTCTTCAGTCTTTCGCGAACTACTTTAAAGCGGCAAAAATAGCTCAGCACAAAGGGTAGTAGTAAGTACCTATGCCATGGAAGGGAGGTAGGTACTGTAGCTATCAGTGCGGGGACTCAAAATGCAGCGGCAATGCCAAGTGTTTCGCATTTCCGTGCGGGGACTTCACCGAATACTTTGGCTACCTAGGGATTATGTAGTACTTTTCTAGGTCAGCTAATTACAACAGGATCACTACCGAGTCAATTTGGAGGCTGTGGTCTGACGAAGAGCGTTTGTTGGTCAATGACTACCCGTTGCACCACATCTCAAGCCGTTGCCGCGTGATGCAGCAAGTGCCATTGCATGAAATTAGAGCAATTGTGCGTGCGACCTAGCTTGCCAATGGCGGCGAGAACGAGGACAGCTTGAGTAACTGATAACATGTAGGTACATGCATACGTCGGACAGCAAAGACAAGTAACAGGTCTATTTGTGGCTCCGACGCTAGGCGCTTTTTCCCAGAACGATGGTAACGCAAGTTACGCAACGCAGCACGATGTGAAGGTGAGAAATCCAGTACATACTGCTACTGTTTGTACTCGACTCGTCTTACTGTTACGACTCACAGCTGAGGATGCTAATGTACTGCACAGTTATACGGCCACCAATTCGTATGGAAAAGCGGGCAAAGAGTGGCTTGCGCGGGGGATACCCCATCGCTGCCTATCGGAGCCTGGAGTTCGTGCAGATCGCATGAGTCCACAGTGAGTCACAAGACATGGACTCCTGGAGTTAAGGTCAACGAGTTATCAAAATGCCTGGAGTCCTCAATGGCAGAGTATGCCAGCCTTGGACGGTATGTATTAACCGCGTTGACCAGCCCGAGCCCCGAAACGAGTTGTGACGATGTCGCTCTAGGCTTGATTGCCACCCAGCAGATGTTGCGCCGGCGACCGAATGATGCAGCAATGGTAGTCACCCAAGACGGCATCCCGGGACAAGCAGGTTCTCAAATGGAGGAAGGATAGCAGCAAACGACTCGACTGGAGCAACGACTGGCGCAATTCAGAGATGGGCACTGTGCGACAACGCCCGCCTTATCGGAGGCTGATCGATTCATCAGGTCACACACCAATGCTATGCACACGCTCCTTTCTCTCCGTCGCTTTCGCGTTCCCGCGTGCCTGACCCAGTCTGTCCCGTCCTTGTGTTCTGGTCCCTTGGACGCATTTTGCTGTTTGTGTCTAAGCAGGCAACATGTTAATTATGGGAAAGCATTTTCCAACCCAAAATCCCATCTTAGCCGCGACGAGATCCGTGTCGCTGATATGTACCTATAAACGCCATGCTGACCGTGAGTAGATGTCAGAGGCTTAGAATGTTTCCCATTCTAGTTAAGCGCCGGCTTTGTGGCTTGGGGCTTGTGCCGTCAGCGACGAGCATGAGTGAAAGGAAACGTACAGGGGGCAGGGATGCTTGGTACAAAGTGCGGGGGCATAAGCAGCCAATTGTTTGCTCTGGCGGTTTTGAGTTGGGTAATTACTCCGTGCATAGTTTTGACGGGTTGATATCTTGGGACGATAAACACGCGGCGGCGGAGGCGACGAGCCTCGACTGGTCATGTCTACCTTCAGCTTGACGCATATTTCACGCCATTTTCGGGATAGAGAGGGGGCGCCATCACAATCAAGAGATGGGATTTGGAAATGCCGGAGCTGCGACGCGTGGGGCGCGTCATGTCGACGCCCGCTGCCGGTACATATACCTTCTACCTACTTCCCGAGCAGAAGCATGTGAAGTCATAATTGGCGTGTAGTTCTCAGTAATTAGTCCATGTTTGATCCTTTATTCCCGCGTACCCCAAACCATTCCACAGAAACTTCGTGAGAAGAAAGGTCTGGGTGGAATAATGAGTATGTAGTTGTAAGTCGTGCATTCGCTCTGCGTATTTGACCGGCATTGTTACGGTCCCGCTCGTCGTTTAAGCTCGGTGACGCCGGGTATACCTAGTTCAGCAGGTCCTGAAAACCATTTCGAGATTCAAAGGAGCCGAAGCCCGTAGATTTCGCGAGGGCGACCATCGCCACAAATTCGGACCACAAATGCCCAAGATAACAATTGAGCGTTTGACTAGAGTTTCTACGTCTGGTCATCTGTTTGAGGGTGTCTAGATGTGGACAGCTTGCTCAGACGGCACATCACCACCATAACGTTATCGAATCCATGTTGTCAAACGGCATCGACTTGAATATCACCGATACCTTCTGGAAACCCGTTTGTCGGAGATCGGCAGCGGGCGTAAGAGGCCCGGTGTCTTGTCGTGTATAGGTTGGGCTCTCCTGCACGCCAAGCAGTTCCTGACGTATCCGTTTCGGAGTACTTCTCCTCTATGTCCTGACCAGAACTGACTGTCCGATACCACACGCATCATCTTATTTCGGCCCAGGTGGCAAAGTGCTTTGCCTGTATGATGTAGATTTTCTAGCACTTGCGTGGGCAAGTTGCCTCTTTCAAGACACAGCGCCAGCAATCAGGCTACGATTCGCGGAAGGATTCGAATTAGAGATAACAGTATCTGACACTTGACCTACGAGATCAAAAGAGGAGTCGTGACAGCGCGGTCGCTACGCACACATGACATAAGCTGCGGATTACACGTAGGTCAGGTGTCTTTCGGGCTACCGTTGTCCCTGATTGATTCCTTACGCGGATCATAATCTGATTCTTGATGTCGCGCCTCGCGTCTCAATTCCTTGCGCGAATCATGGCATAAGGTCAGTCAGTCCTCGACATTGCTCTGTAAAACGGAGAAGAAAATCGAGCTACAATTTGCAAAATGAATTGAGACGCGTCTGCGAGACATAACGCCAACAATCAGCCTATGATTCGCGTGAGGATTCGGTCAGGGATAACGGTACGTCCCAAATGACACTTGACCTACGAGATCAACAGGAACGTCGTGACAGCGCGTTCACCACGCACACATGACATATAGCTGAGGATTGCTCGTAGGTCAAGTGTCTTTCGGGACACCGGTAGCCCTAATCGATTTCTTACGCGGATCGTAATCTGATTTTTGACGTCGCGTCTCGCGTCTCAATTCCTTGCGCGAACCAAAGTCTCAGGAGTAATCAGTAGCTGTGTGGCACATGGGAAGACACCGGCCTGGCCCGTACAGTTACTAATTATTCCTTAAAACGTAACACACGATTACAACACGCCGCCTGCTTCGTAAGGCGGCCTTTACCGAATACTTCCGCGAATGCATTCAATACCAAACGAGCTCCAAGGGCTCGGCCTCTACGATCCAGACGCCCGTCATCGAGGCTGGATTCGCCGTCATAACAACACCTCAATGTCTCTGGGCGTCTTGGAAAGCTTCGTTTTATGCTTGGGATAGTGATAGGGAGGGCGAGTTCGCGGGTGGCTAAGATGCTGATTTTGGGACCGGGCCTTTGGTCCTATGGTTTACGAATCTCGATGAAGGAGTTGCCATTGCCAAAGCGTTCTTTGAGCTTGTATTAGCTATCTGAATATAGGCGATAGTGTGGGCAGGCGGTATACATAGACTTACATACAATAGAGGCAAGGCCCCCTAATGCATGCCAAAGATGGCATCGCGAAAAGCCTCAGTTGAAGAGAGTGACGGCGTGTGTGTGTTTCTGACTCGTGAGCGCGTGTCTGTCCCTCGCTGCGCTCGCATCGTCACAAACTCTGTTACTATCAATCACATATCTCTCGTCCCATTTCCGACAACATGCCGCGACGTACTGTGACCCGAGTTTAAGTTGCCGTCCCAGATAAGCAACCCACGGCTCAGGGACTTCCAACTTCCAATTAATCAACCTCATCTGCATCCGCCGGTAGATGATGAGCCTGGCGCCGTACGGCATCCAATCGACGGGATCCCTCTCTGATGTGGCCCTGGCACAAATGGACTGATGACCGAAAGGAGCATCGAACATGATTCCATCCATCGTCTTGACGCGCGAGACAGTCACATAAGACAGCCCAGGCGAGAAGTCTTTGGCAGAGACGGCGACAACAGCGCGATCGAGTATCGTGCCTTGCGACTTGTGGACCGTGATGGCGTAGGTGACGGTCAAGGGAAACTGCGTCCTATCCTGGTGACGCCGAACGCCTGCACTGGAGCAACGCTCAATGGGAGGCAGGACAGAGAAAGAGACGGCTGGAACAGGGCAGAGTATAGTAATCGACGATGAAAAGTCTTGAATTTTGAAGGACTGGGAAACTGGCTAGTAATCGACGATGAGGACAGTGGAACTTGGGCCATTGTTGATGCAGACAGACGCAACTTTCCTCCGGGGGCCCTGCCGGGGGGCCCTGCCGGGGGGCCGCCTGCTGCGGGCTGCTCGCTACACTCGTCGTGGAAAGTTGCATCTTACACGTAGGCATATGTTGTCGGATTTTTCCTCCCCCCCCTTCAGGGCGGCAGTCGCCAAAACACAGAAGGTCCATCTTACGTAAGCATATCTTCTCGGATTTTTATCCTCCCCCCCAAAACCCTACCCTGAACTTGAACTTGACGTAAATGTAAAGCTTCGCTTTACGTCTCTTCTTTTCAAGATTCGTCGCAAATTAGTTCAGCTTTACTAACTAAAGCGCATTGTAACAGAACTTACGGAGTAGAAGTGAAGTGAATCATAGTTGGGGTTGACCATTGTCCTTCTTTTCCCTTCCACCTTCATGTCACTGAAGAATCAAGAGTCAATACGCAAGACATACCAAGCTTCCGACTTTCCTCCGCTTCGTGTCGTAAGGACCTCATTGAGCGCAGGATATGTAGCTTCCGCCGTCTGCTCGCTTGCCATCATCTCCATATGCTTACGTGCTCACATGCGCCATCCAGTGTCGCTGATGTGAAAGTTACTGACGTTCTGAGGGCCTAATGTTTCTGCCGAGCTGCTGTTATGGACATTGGCGACATGTGGTTCTGTCGGTAGAGCTGTGCGTGGCTGGTAGCACGCCTTTTGGGCCACTTCGACGATTTGAATGATGCATACTGCTCTTGGTTCATCTACAACAAAGCGTGACTCGTGGGGTATACATATATACTGTAAATAATGTATATATTGCACAAATGTAAACCATACATATCAGTATATATACGTATGCGTGTATATACACACGTACATACCACCTCCCCTCATGTAAAGTCATATACCATCAAGCTCTCCCGCCCATCACTTGCCTCCTTAAGCACCACCACCATCTCGTCATCGAAGCCGACCCAATTCTTCCTATCCTCTGCATCTGAGTCTGCGTCTGGTTTCACGTCAACAGAGGTGCGCTGCGGTGACTTCGACCTGGCTGTTTCGCTCCTCCGGCGCAGGCCCATTGACGACTCCTTCCGTGGTGAGCGTCTGGGCCGCAGCGCCACACTGCTCCCTCCAACACGACCCTCGAGTTCCCAGATGCGGATCTCGTTGCCACGTGTGCTAACGCTGACGGCCTTACCGCGGGGCGTAATTTCGGCGTCGGAAATACCCGACGTGTGGCCCCAGAGACGGATGCCGGGGGATATGGACAGCGAAGAGGCGGTCGATGTGCAGAGATGGAGAAGTAGTGTGTTGTCGGGGAGGGTGGCGAGTAGATAGGGGTGACTATAACATAAGCGCATGGGACCATCGTCCTGGCCGCCGTTTACCATCACCAGCCCCAGCCCCCTCCCATCTTCCTCCTCGTCTTCTAGAAAACGAATAGGCGATGGGGGGCTTGATCGGTTAAGGGAAGGCCGTGATGAGGGAGACGACGTCGTAGGTGATTGGCGTGTCCGTATGGGCAGCGAGCATGCCACCTTGGATGCGACGACCATATCTGGTTTGCTAGTCCCGGAGGTGGTACGGGAGGTTTTGATGTCCAGATCTTGAATGCCTATGCACCAACCGCCTATGGCGTCAAAGGTGTAGGCAATAGAGGCAACCACTGAGCCTGTCGTGGGACGGATAGACAGGGCCAGTGGAGGACGAGTACTATGGGATTTGAGGGACGTAAGGAGTCGCGGTCGAGGCAAAGCCGCGCGTGGGCCCGTACTATCCAATTTGTCACCATCGCCATCGTCGTCATTGGCGCAAGACACGCATGATGGTGATGATGCCGGTTCTTGTTTCGAGTTCGAAGTCTTTTCAGAACCTGCATCTGCACGGAATGCGTTGGCGGCGGCGACGTGTGTGTTGCCAAACGAGAAGAGGGAAATAGATCCTAGTCGCGACGCTGTCAGAAGATACGGATGCGCGTATGTAATGGCCACGAGCTCGCCGAGACAGCTCTTCACGTGCCGATAGCAGAGGCTGAATTTCTTTCTTTTGATGTCCAGCCTCCAAACTTCAAAAGTACCATCCTCATATCCTATGGCGACATCCAGAACGCGCATGTTAGCGAGTAGAGCGTCGTCGACGGCAAGACATGTAGCCTGACTGAGTGTATTTGTCTTCGGTAGAGCAGTTTGCGACACAAGACGCCGCATCTTGAGGTGCCATGCCCGGAGCCCAGATATCCTGTCCACAGTTATAGCCAGTCCATCGACCACTTTCACCAGAGTCTGCCATTCTGCTCCAGGCATCTGTGCTTCATCTTCATTGTCATCTTCATTATCATCATCATTATCATTGTGAATATCATTAACAGCAGCAGCATCTTGCTCCACGCGATGAACTTGAACTTCTTCCACAGCGCAATGGCCACGAGCCCAGTTGTCCCTCAGTCGGTATTGCTTCTTCCAATCGACGAAATTCTGATGCACGGCTGATTGACCCTCCATAGATGTCGCAACGAAGCCGCCCCTTCGGCCCCATCCGCCATCGGCCCAAATGAGCCTATCAGCCGAGTAACGCAGCTTGCTTGAGTTGCGTGTAGAGCCAGTACGAAAGCCAGGTATTCTGCAGGCACGAGGCAAAATGAAGCGGAGATAATAATGCGGCCGCCAGAGATGGGAATCCGAGGCGATGCGGTTGAAGCGCCGACAGACGGGGGATATGGCCAGCAGCGTCTTCTCGTCCAAGAAGGAAAATATACGCATCAAAAGCTCGTCGGAGAGATCGGTAGTGTGGTTGGGATCGAGGAACGACCGCGGTCGTTTTGCCTTGGGTTCCAACAAAGGCTCTTGAGCGGGAGTCGCATCACGATGGCGGGCGGCAACGCCGTTGCCTCGGCTGTTCTCGTCAGAGCCGTCTTCGTCGTTGTATTCAACGAGCTTTCTTTTCACAGCCATCGTCGCTGCTATGGAGTGTGGGTTTTCGAGCGGCAGTGCTGCATGAATGCGCGCGCTTTCCCCACGGGCCAGAGGCGCCGCAGTTCGAAATTGACAGACAGCCGTGCCGTGGATGAGGCGAAGGGAGGACTGAAACTATGTGAAGGAGGAATCGGTGAGAGCAGGTGCGAGCGCTGGAGACACCGGCGCAGCGAGATTGTCGAGAATGACGGATCGATTGCAGTGGTGGTCGAGAACTTCGGTCGACGTCAATGGGTGAGATGGAAGAATAGACGCGCTAGAAGTGGGACCGATTTGGCTGCGTTCGAAAGGTGCCTACACTGAAGCGCGAAGCAGCAATATGTACAAGCCGCCATGTCTTGCAGAGGGCGATGACCTCGGCTGACTTCTTGAGCTCTTGAACATGCAGGAAAGTCATTCTACATGGTATCATGTTAAACACGGAACAGCAATCGCTAAAAAAAAGAATGGCAAAAAGCAGCGTCACACACCTGCTTCTACGCTGCCCGCGCCTCCACGATTTGCTGCACCACCTTGGCCGCTGCCTTTTCGATCAGCTGGTGCTCGTGGACGTGTATCCTCTCCTTCAACTCCTCCAGCCCCTCGCCCTTCCACTCGATCTCCTGCACCAATATGGGCTCACCCCTGTCCAC